>VZTL01041561.1:0-22559 GCA_013400535.1 Scopus umbretta
CCAATCAGGGTTAAACGACAACAGTTGTCAAACACCAGAACAAGTTGCCCAGAAAGCTTGTGGAGTTGCCATCTGTGGATATATCAAAAATTCAACTGGACATGATCCTGGGCAACCTGCTCAAGCTGACCATGCCCTGTGCAGGGGGTGGGACTATATGATCTCAAAAGGTGCCTTACAGCCTCAGCCATCTTGCCATTCTGTGATTACATCTAAAATAGAAACATCAAGGTTCTTTATCCATCAGGACAGCGTATAAAAAACCTTGGAATATTTGTCTCAAAACAAAGCCCAGAAACAAAAATAATTATTTAAATTAAAAAGCAAGCAAACAAAAATTACTGTTACATTAACATTAGTAAGCTGGGCAACTATTTCTTTAAAGGTATATCAACAAAACAAATAACAAAATTCCAGGCTTAAAATATCTGAGATGCAATCACAGGACCTTAAACAGTGTCCCCTGTACCCTCCACTCTAAAGTCCTGTCTTTATCTGTACAGTATTTTTACAACATCAAATCATCTTTTAATCAATATTATCATACATGGAGCTTCCTGTATTCTACATGAAGTCATATTTCTCTCTGTGCAGAAGGCCCTTACAAGAAATTGGTCAAGAAGAAATTTGCAGTATATAGTTACTTCCTCTTACAAACCCAGCCCATAAAGAAACTATAAACATTTCACAAGTGTGTAGAGGGTTTTCTTGTTTCCATCATTCCCCACTGACGTCAGATTCTCATTGTCTGATGAACAGAAATCTGAATTCCCACTCTATTGTTAAAAATAAATCTGTAAATATAAGTATCTACATTGTAGTTTTCTTCAACAGATATTTCGTAATTCCCACCTTTGAACCTCCCAGTTAGCAAACTTGTAAGTTAAAAATAATTGTAAGTTAAATGAGCAGTAATCTATATGGCACTGCAGTATGAGACTTCCTCCACAAGAGAACCCCGTTACTTTAACTGCTAGGATATGGTCTCTCTTGGAAAGCGGAGTTTCTGACCTGGCTTCCCACTCCATAACCCAGATACCCCTGCATACAGAACCTTACCTTCCCTTAGCTTTGCCTTGCCTCTTCACAAACCCTCTTATGGTCTCCCTCCTCATCTAAAAGTTTGTACAGCACAGATTACAAGCTTACTAGCCATAGCTAAATTCTCATTTACCAGGACCAGATAGTTCACCCTGGACCCTACTAAGTACCACTTTCATTTCTCATCTATCTCTGGCAAGTAGATTTTGAGCTGTAGGACACAGTTGCCACCTTTCATCCAAAGCTGCATTTTGCTAGTGAAGGAAGCAATTTCTGAGTAATCTGTAAATGAGGCTATAGAGCACTTTGGGATGCTTCTGGATGACAGATGTTATGCAAAAAGAAATCATTCCCACCAAATCATTAGCGACAAAGTCATTATTAGCTGATGGCAGGCTGGAAGTCAGAGTAAAATGAATTGCTTTTCACTTCAGTAAGACCTTTAATTTGTCACAGCCTAAACCAAAGATCCTGTTCTGCTACATTTTGTGAAAAAGTTTGTGTTAGCCATAGCTGTACCTTGGTGGCTGCTCATGACTCAGGACAGGCATGCAGAACCCCTGCAATTTAACATCAGTCAAAGGCCATCCTTTCAAGTGCATAGTGGCCTTCCCATGGAGGGAGGTCCTCCACAGAGCCTTGCATGGTCCAAGGGGCAACACTTTTCGGTAGTGGACGGGCTACCGAGAGCTACCTCAGGCAGACCCTCCCCAGGCCTTCTGTCCACTATTTTATTGGCAAAAATAGTTTCAAACCCTAGCAAACCACAAGCACAATCTCAGTTAAATTCACATAGAACATCACAAGTTTTGTTTCCTGACTTATTTTTAGCTTACTGAATCTCACTCCCAGAGTTTCTGATGATTTTCATTAGTTGGCCAGAAGATTTCATCTACAAGGGTTAAAAGTTGTCTTCTTCCATGAGAGGGAGGTCAGCTTGTGTATATTGTGTGTGCATGCACTCATGCATATACATTTTTGGGGGTGGTGGCAAGTATATCTACCTAACTACAAAAACAAAAATCCAGTAATTATTCTTTAAAAAGCACAGGTTGTTATATTTATGTCTTCTAGAAGTATTCAGAGATGCAAGCTCAGTTTTGCTTACTACTACGTAATATTATGTATGTAGTAATGCATGTTAGTAAACTAGACAATAAATGGATATTGCATCTAATAAATCAAGAAACAAGCAAAAAAAACCCTAAGTTCAAACACTGTGTTTTATAGCAACGCAAAAAGAAATTCAAAATTTTGCCTTGGCAAAAAAAAAAAAAAAAAAAAAAGGCTTGTGTTTCAAAAACTGAGTGCTGGTTTTTANTATTTCAAACAGTCAGTGCTGTGCTTTAACTGTGTCCTTGTATGGGAATTCTCTAAGGAGTGTGTCAGTGAAAAAGGGATATGTTAATGCAAAAAGTTTGACGTATCACTGCATCTGCAAGTGTGGCAATCTGCAGTCAGGTCCTGTTCTTTGCCCAGACACAATTAAGCTAGGAATCTAATGAATCTTAGTATAGAAATCTGTGTTATATTAAATCAAGTTTTGTAGTAAAGAAGCAAATTAAGTTTAAATTTAAAAAGAGCATTGCTTAAAAGACCCAGCAACAAATTTAATCGCTGCCACTTTAGACATAGAGGATGAAAATAAAACACCAATGATTGCTGTGTTACTTACTTCCAACAACCTTTACCATTAGAAAACACAAATATATCTTTTGGGAGGCTGCTTGTGATATATTTAACTGTTCTTACCCCATCTGAGTCTCTGGAGAACATTAAGTATGAAATTAACTGTGGCAGAAAATACAAAATACAGCCAATTAA
The DNA here is from genome assembly GCA_013400535.1 of Scopus umbretta. Taxonomy (NCBI): domain Eukaryota; kingdom Metazoa; phylum Chordata; class Aves; order Pelecaniformes; family Scopidae; genus Scopus; species Scopus umbretta. Next base: position 2,866 of record VZTL01041561.1, read on the forward strand.
GAGAGTGTACTATTTGCCATCTCATATTTATTACTCTAATGTAATAAAAATCATCACATGAGTTGGCTTATTAAAAATTACAGAAGCAGCCTGCTATAGTCTCCCATCAAACCATGTGAATGACAGTAGTCTAATCTTTATACTTACACTGATCTATCTTTTACATTTAGTGATTATAGTTAAAACTGGTAAGCAATGATTGCAAGAATGGCATACCAAGAGCTATGGTAATTCAAACATAAACCAAGTTTCCATACAGCCGAATGCAAAGTCATACATTTATATACATGCCATAAGACACCCTATGCAGAGGTTGTTCTTTAACCCAGGAAGCTGCAACTGCAAAGAATGTTGGTTGGGTCTGGGAAGCAACAGACTTCCAGGATGCATAAAAAGGTTGACACAACCATTGTTTATATGCACAAAGGAAAATGGGACATTACTTGTGACTCTGCAGCGGCTTCCAGTTCCCATATTTTAAATATGATATTGAAAAGTCAGAGCTAATGCAAAGACATGCACAAAATTTGAGGAGAAAGAGGTTACAGACTATATTGATATATGTAGCAATGTTCCTGTTTTCATTCCCATTGTTACAGAAAGGCTCACTTGTGAAACCAGAGATTGCTGATGAAGTCAGTAACAGTATTAAGTTGATTTTGGAAGAGAATAATTATTCATATACACAGAAAGCATGAATAATTTAAACTAAAATAAACTTATAGTTCCAGTTCTGAATGTTACAGCATTTAGATTAACAGGTAAAGCTCTAGTTCATCCATACAAGGACTCTTCCCCAATTCACCTTTTCAAAACATTAAAAAAAAAAAAAAAACCCAGAAAAGAAAGGGGGCAGATTAAAAATAAAAGACAAAAAAATGTTTATAAATAAGGACAGAAAAAAGAACAGAAAGACAGAAAGGACAGGAGCAAGGTGTAAAAACATAAAGCATCCACCTGACTATCCCATGGTAAATATTCTACGTCAAAGTTGTGATGGAACAACAAATATATTTTGAATTCACCATCTAAGCCTTCCTGGAATAGAAAGCATTAGACCAGAAACAATCTTTGGAATATGCATTTCTGAGATGAAGAAAATCCTCTATAATTTCAGCTGGCATGCTTTCCATGTCATAGATATATTTATGGCAGTCTATTATCCAAACAGGCTGTTTGAACTTCACTCTGTTACAATCTATGACATATTCAATTTTCTGCCTTTGCTGCTTTCCACACCAATGGGTTTTATATTGTCTACAAGAAGTTGAGGCATTTTCCTACTGCTCACTTTAGAAGATACAGACAAAAACATGTCCTCTCTTCAAACTATTTTTCAAACACTGCTCTCATAATGCAGACTATTTCCATGACTTTTATTTGCATTTCCAGTCTCCCATAACAATTGAATAATCTTTCCGAGGTTTAATGGACTACATAAAAACATTAGTGAGCTCACAGTTCAGAGAACAAAAGTGTTTCAAAACAGTCCCAAACTATGTTTACAAGTTTCAAGGGAAAAAATTCCAAAAAGAGCTTGAATTTTTACCTCAGCTGGAATGATGGATGAATTACCATACAGCACATGCAAATCTTAGTGTTTTACAGATCTGAAAGCTGCATGAGGAGTATTTGTATATGCAAGGGATTTGCAGGGCATTTTGGAAACTGTGGCACTGCTTGTTATAATACAAGTTATCTTCTTCCTCTCTCTTATGATTCTTTACCTGGCAAAAGTTCTTCAGCATTGCCATTCCATTTTGGTTTAGTTCTGTAGCTTCATCTAGTTTAATGCACGTAATTTCTTTCTGTTTCACTAGCAGAGCATAAGATAGAGCATGCTCGTCATTCACCAAAAATAAGATGGTAAAATATCTAACACAACTTCAACACAAGAAGCACCAATAGTTTTCATACATACATCTTTGAAGGCAACTCTTTATATGAATAGTTCAAACATTTGATAGCTTTTGATAACCCCAGAGACTTTATAATTAAGAGCTCATTTACTATGAGGTAGGAATTTTGAAAATATTTGGAACTGGTGGATGAATTCCTGACCTTTTGGGATCAAAAGAAAGGGCTGCAGCCCATATTTCAGACTGGTCTTCAAAACCAGCAAGAAAGATGTTATGGAATACTTTGGGGTATAACCTGCATTTTTGAAATTGTGAAAATTACCAAAATGGTTTAATTGGTGATGTTTACCAGAACATTGGAAATACTTAAGATCCTTTAATATAATTGTATTTTGTTTGTGTGGTGAGGTTTTCATAGCAAGGGGGATACAGGGGGGGCTTCTGTGAGAAGCTGCTAGAAGCTTCCCTTATGTCCGATAGAGCCAATGCCAGCCGGCTCCAAGACAGACCTGCTGCTGGCCAAAGTTGAGCCAATCAGTGATGGCAGTAGCACTTCTGTGATAACATATTTAAGAAGGGGAAAAAAAAAAAAAAAACAGAAAAAACAACAGGACACAAACTGCAGCTGGAGTGAGGAGTGAGAATGTGTGAGAGGAACAACCCTGCAGACACCAAGGTCAGTGAAGAAGGAGGGGGAGGAGGTGCTCCAGGTGTCAGAGCAGAGCTTCCCCTGCAGCCCGTGATGAAGACCATGGTGAGGCAGGCTGTTCCCTTGCAGCCCATGGAGGTCCATGGTGGAGCAGATATCCACCTGCAGCCCATGGAGGAGCCCAAGCCAGAGCAGGTGGATACCCAAAGGAGGCTGTGACCCCGTGGGGAGCCTACACTGGAGCAGGCTTCTGGCAGGACTTGTGACCCTGTGGGGGACCCACAATGGAGCAGATATCCACCTGCAGCCCATGGAGGACCCCAAGCCAGAGCAGATGGATACCCAAAGGAGGCTGTGACCCCGTGGGGAGCACACACTGGAGCAGGCTCCTGGCAGGACCTGTGACCCTATGGGGGACCCACACTGGGGCAGGGGAAAAGTGTGAGGAGTCCGCCCTTGAGGAGGAAGGAGTGGCAGAGATGATGTGTGATGAACTGTCCCCAATCCCCATTCCCCATCCCCCTGTGCTGCTTGGGGCGATGAGGTAGAGAAATCAAGAGTGAAGTTAAACCCAGGAAGAAGGGAGAGGTATTTTAAGATTTGGGTTTATTTCTCATTACCCTACTCAGTTTTGATTGGTAATAAATTAAACTGATTTTCCCCAAGTCGAGTCTGTTTTCACTGTGATGTTAATTGCTGAGTGTTTTCTCCCTGCCCTTATCTCAGCCCACGAGCTTTTTGTTACATTTTCTCTTCCCTGTCCAGTTGAGAAGGGGAGTGATAGAGAGGCTTGGTGGCCACTTGGCATTCAGCCAGGGTCAACCCACCACAACTATCTACAGAAACACAAGCTAATGTTTCTTGTAAAATTTCTCAGTCTATGGTGCCATGCATTAGGTAAGTCTTGCATGGCTCGAATTCTTTGTTGTTGCACTTCAGGCCTTATTCTGTTCTTGAAGCTAACTGGTTTCCAGAATAATATAAATGACCCCAGCAAGCACAAAGGTACTAGTAGAATATGGACCTAGATTACTATAAAGTTCCAGAAATTTAGCAGGCTTAGTCATTACAATATTTATTTCCCATCCTCTCTCAATTCCAAGAACCTTCTATTAGCCCTGACTGTACTTTAACAGGGAGACCTATAGGCAAGGCTTAGCCCTTAGCCCTTAGGCTTTCAATTATCAGTTCTCTATAGGAGAGAATTCTCTGTTAAAACTAAAGTGATCTATAACAGATCCAACAAATTAATAGTAAGATAGAAAGGACAAAGAGGAAATTAAGTCTTTGTGCTTGTACAGTTCACACTTCAAGTTTTTCTGTTGACATCCCTTCCTGTTTTAAGAGCACTGAATAGCCAAGAAATATTATAACCTCCTAGAAGCACATCTGTGCTGACAGTACTGGTGCAGAAAGAACAGTAGCAGTTGGTAGGTGTTTTACTAGAAACTAAGGAAAGTTTTGGCTGTCTTACAGGCTCTTTTCTTCACTTACTCCTATCAACATCTCCCTTGCCCCCAGTAGAAAATCAGACACACAGGCAGAACAGAAGTAGTACCATGCCACACACAGTGTTAATAATTGATTATCACAGATCTCCCAATTTAGTGAACATCTTAAAATAAGTCTAGAATGCTTTCACCACAGTATTTTCAGAGGGATTATTCATTCTGGGTCCTTGTTTTGATCAGCTTTACCTAAGAAAGGAAAATTCTGCTCTGGAGCAACAGAGATTGAGTGAATTAAAAATCCTTCCTTCTGTCCTTCCGTTTCTCTGTTTCCGTGTCAACCCACAGAAGCAAGAGGTTGGGGATCCTCCAGTTACCCACCCCAGCCCAAAACTGGAACAGCAGGAGCATGACCTTAATACTCATATGACTCTGTCACTGATTCAGAGAACATGCTGTACCTGTGCTTCTTCAAAGATAAACATCGCTATTTTATCATTACATGATACGTATGGCCCTGAAATATATATATGGGACAGGTCAGGAATGTGAAATGCATAATCTTAGAACAGGGCTTCAAGACACTTATCAGTTCCTCTTCCAGCACAGGTAGCTTGCACAGCAGCAAAACACACAGGCAGTTTGCAGGCAGTAAAGCACACCACCTTTGATGCAGTCAGATTCTAGTCTAGTCTTCAAAACCTCTGCTCATAAGCATCCCACCACCTCCCAGAGTGTCTTTCAGAAATTCATTGCACTTTAAAGTAAAAAATTCTTTCCAGTAATGAAGTCTTCCTTTCTGGAAATGAAACTAGAGTTTCTGGGCCAGTTTGAAAACCAATTCCTAAAAGATACAACCTTTTAGTCTTCTGACTGAAGTGAAAACTGTGATGTTTCAGATGAGTTTCATGGTGACATAATGACTCTATGAAGCTTTTCAAACTGACAGGAAATAATCTGAGAAAGAATAAACCACATTTTGTAACTTTACCCTCTAATTTTAATCATTCATCTTTGATGCTAAAAAGAGGGAGAAGATTGTTTTCCCAGCTTATTTCCTAGTCCAGTCCTTAGGCTAACCAGATCTTCTTATGGAATTCAGATAGGTCTTTTGTATTTCACCAAGCCTGCATCTGTCATAAGAGAGTTTTGAGCCACCAGTAGAGAGACTCCAACTTTAAGAATTACCAATGAACATAACAATTTCAGAACAACCCGTACCTACTGCTTTTCATGTACTACTGTAATCTTATATTTACTCAATTAGTTTAACCTTTTTTTCTCTGAGAACAGCTTTATTTTCATTGGTTTTGTTATTTACAAATGTTTGCCAAATACTCAGATTTCTGCACCTGGACTTCCTAAAATATTCACTTCAAGCTTGCCTCTGCACCAACAGAAGACATTGGGAGCTTTAATCAAGAGGATAATACTCTCTGGCTATCTGCAGGATGTGATCATCTGCATCACATTAATTAGGTAAATTAACTTCTATGACTAAGAGAAGGCGGGAAAAATCAAAAGCTTTTCAGAAGAGGTAGCATAGGTACTCCCATCTTTAATCTCTCCAGGAACAGACTAAAGATTTAGAGTTTTGCTTTTCAGAAGCATTCTTAGGGGCAAATCATTCCTAAAAATGTTTTCATGCAACTAATCTAAAGGGTGTTTAACAGCACTGAAAGACTTTCAGGGCTTTTATCCAAAGAAATATTCAACCCATGAATCTTCTTATTTCAAACAGAGTTCCATATGCAGCAGTAACTAATGAAGCCTGATTTTCTATACATCCATAGGCGCAGTGGCTGGAATCTCAGGTCAGATTATAATCTTACAAAGGTTTTGATTATTTTCATTAAGGACTCCTTAGTGTCTAATAATACAGTTCTTTTCTTTCCTGGACACTTGCAGTGACCCTCTCTTCTTCATACCCCATAAATTTTTTATGGAATTTGTAAGAGTGACTAAATCTTTGAGATTTCTACACTATTGGATTAATTCAGTATCAGCAAGTAGATTTGAAAGTTATTCTGTGATAGACTGAATACTAGATGATAAGCAGAGACATTGTTTCCTCAAGAAACCTGCATAAGAACTATAGCTTTCTCTCAGCTCTGCTGCAGAATACATTTTATAAAATACAGGATTATTCTGAAGCATTTTTAGTCTGAAGTACAATGTTGTTCTTAAGGAAGCAACAAAGACGGTTGGCCAAGGTGCAGTCTGCAATTATGTTTACTACCTTCCCAGCCTTTAGATTACAAGGCATTCATGGAACTGGGGCACCATTAGAGGTCTTAAGTCCTAGCATCTGCTTGGGACCCAGTAGTCTCTGATGGAGTATTACACCAGAAATACATTCTTTGCTTAATGTAAGTTTTTCATTTCTTTGGGCCCAAATTCTTTTTTCCTGCTGCATTTCAGCCAAAGACAGTGCCTTTGCATAATCAGAGAAAAAAATTATTTCCATCTGAGGCCCATATCAAAATGGAGTACTTCAAAGCACAGTCTTGAGTTGTTTTAAGGAAAAGCTACAAATTATTTTGACTGAGGGGAAAAAAAAAAGAGAACAGAGGCTACATATCCCTCTCCTCAGATTGCTATCTGATCAAAACGTTCTGTCAAAGTTCTATATTAACACCAGTTCTCTAAATCCACGAAAAGGGTGGGTGGACGCTTATGGGCAAGTTGCTGGAAAAAGAAAGATTGCTTCTTTTACTTGTTTGAAAACAGCAAACTGTAACTTCAATTTACAGGAAATCGAGGGGGGAGATCCATGAGAACTAGAAGAAGGTAAATATTGTCACCCATTTTCAAAAAAGGCTGGATGGTCAGGTCAATTCAGGGAACTGAAGGGCAGTCATCCTCATTTCAGTTCTGGGTAAAATCATGGAACAAGTCCTCTTTTCTGGGTACAAGAAGGAGAAGGTGATGGGGAACAGTGAGCATGGGTTTACCAAGGATAGATCATGCCTAACAAATCTGATCACCTTTTGTGATGAAATGACCAGATTTGTGGGTGAGGGAAGAGCAGTGGATGTCATTCACCTCAACTTTAGCAAGGATTTCAGCAGTGTCCCACAGTATTCTTATATCCAAGTTAAAATTACATGATCTGAGTGAGCAGACAACTAGATAAGTAAAAAAAAATGGTTGGATGAGTGGGCTCAGAGGGTAACAGTCAGTGGGTCATACTCTACCTGGAGATCAGTATCAACTGGAGTACCACAGGATTCTATCCTGGGACCTGTTTAACATCTTATCAAGGATCTGGGGGAGGTGACAAAGCTCATTCTTGTCAAATTTGCAGATGACATCAAATAGAGAGGAGCAGTTGATATATTCAAGGGAAGGGCTGCAATCCAAAAGGACCTGGACAGACTGGAAGAATGAGCCAAGAGACATATCATGAAATTCAGCAACAACAAATGTCAAGTCCTGTGCCTGGTAAGGAAGAGTCCCTGGCAATGATGCGGGCTGGGGACTAGCTGGCTGAGGAGCAACCCTGTGGGAAAGGACTTACGAGTCTTGGTAGACAGCAAGCTGAATATGAGCCAACAGTGTGAGCTGGAAGAAAAGGCCAGCAACATCCTGGTCTGTATTAACAGGAGCACAGCCAGTAAATTGAGAAAAGTAATTACACTCCTTCTCTTGGCATTCGTTAGACTGCATCTACATTATGACATTCAGTTTTAGGTCCTCAAATATAAGACTATGATCTACTAAAGCAAGTTCAGCAGTGTGCTGCCAAGACTCAGGAGGCCAAAACACTTACCCTGTAAGGAGAGGCTGAGAGAACAGGTTTTGTTCGGTCTGGAGAAGAGACAGCTTTAGAGGGACCTAACAGGAGCCTAACAGGATCTATCAGTAAGTTACCAAGAAGACAGAGCCAGGCTCTTTTTAACAGTGTGTAATGGGAGGATGAGAGACAATAAGCATAAGTTGAATAAGAGATGTTCCAGATGGATATAAGGAAAAACTTCTCCACAGTGAGGACAGTCAAGCAGTGGAGCAAACTGCCCAGGCAGATTGTTTCACCTCTGTCCTTGCAGGTTTTCAAGAGTTGAGTGGAAAGCCCTCAGCAACACAGTCTGCTTTGATAGCTGAACCTACTTTGAACAAAAAGTGGGACTAGAGACCTCCTGACATCACTTCTAACCTATATGATTCTATGGCTTTGTAAAATTCAGTTTCCTAAATGTAATGCTCTCTTCTCAAGAGTTTTTCAGTTTTACTATTAGAACTCAGTCATTATAGATATGTTTTTGCCTACTGCATATAAGTTGTTGAAATCCTAGCTGGTACTTCAGCAGTTTTACTGTGTAAGTAAGGTGTGTTTTTAGCACAGAATATTACATTAAGTTAAATGCTTAAATAGATTAACAGACATCTGTGTGGTAATTAGTTATTAAAAGCATTTGCTGAAGATAGAAAGCCAAGTCAAAAAAGCCTCTCTTGAATCCCACACTTACTTTCTTTCCCCTAAGACAAACTATGGAGAAACTACAGCCCAGATATTGGCACAGTATCCTACCCTCCCCTCAAACTTTTCTTTGTGGGTTAGAACACAACAATTTTCTGAGTTCTTCCAGAAGTAACCAGTTGTCAGATGACACAAGGTATCTGTGGATGTGCCACAAATATGATTAGCTTGACTTAGAGCTAAGGTCAAGGAATATTTAAGAAAACTGGACATATGTAAGTCCATTGGCCCTAATGGGATGCACGAAAAAAGTGCTGAGGGAGCTTGCTGATGTCATCACAAGGTCACTCTTGATAAACTTTGAACAATCATGGCAACTAGGAGAGGTGCCTGAGAACTGGAGGAAACCAAATGTCATTCCTATCTACAAGAAGGGCAAGAAGGAGGAAGCAGGGAACTACAAGCTGGCCAGCCTTACCTTGGTCCCTGGGAAGATGACAGAGCAGCTAATCTTGGAAACCATTTCCAGTCACATGAAGGACAAGAAGGTGACTGGGAGCAGTAAGCGTGGATGCACACAGGGGAGGTCATGCTTGACCAAACTTGTAACCTGTGATGAAATGACTGGCTCAGTAGAAGAGGGAAGAGCAATGGATATTGTCTACCTAGTCTTCAGTAGAGCTTTTGACACTTTCTCCCATAAGATCCTCATAGATAAGCTGATGAAGAATGGACTGGATGAGCAGGCAGTGAGGTGGGTTGAAAACTGGTGGTGATCAGTGGCACAAAGTCTAGTTGGAGGCCATTAACTAACAATGTACACCATGGATCAATGCTGCGTCCAGTCCTGCTTTACATCTTCATTAATGATCTACATGATGGGGCAGAGTGTACCCTCAGCAAGTTTGCCGATGACACAAAACAGAGAAGAGTGGCTGATACACCAGAGGGTATCCTTGACAGGCTGGAGAAATGGGCTGACACAAACCTCATTAAATTCAACAAGGAGAAGCACAAAGTCCTGCACATGGGGAGGAACAACCCCATGCAGTGATGTGTGCTGGGGGCTACCCAGCTGGAAAGAAGCTTTGCAGAAAAGGACCTGGGAGTCCTTGTGAACACAAGTTGGACATGAGCCACCAATGTGCCCTTGCAGCAAAGGCAGCTAGTGGTATCCTGGCCTGCACTAGGAAGAATGTTGCCAGCAGGTCAAGGGAGGTGAACCTTCCCCTCTACTCAGTACTGGTGAGGCCACACCTGGAGTATTGCATCCAGTTCTGGGCTCCCCAGCACAAAAGAGTCATGGACATGCTGGAGGGAGTCTGATGAAGGGCCACAAAGATGAATAAGGAACTGGAACATCTCTTCTATGAGGAAAGGCTGAGAGAGATGGAACCATTTAGCCTAGAGAAGAGGGGGATCTTGTGAATGTGTGTAAGTACCTGAAGGGAAGGTGCAAAGAAGACAGAGCCAGGCTCTTTTCAGTGCTTCCTCGTGACAGGACTAGAGGCAGTGGGCACAAACTGAAACACAGGAGGTTCCCTCTGAACATCAGGAAACATTTTTTTCATTGTGAGAGTGGCCAAATTCTGCAACAGGTTGCCCAGGGACCTGTAAAGTATTCATATTTGGAGATATTCAAAGGTCATCTGTACATAGTCCTGGGCAACCGGCTCTAGGTAGCCCTGCTTGAACAGGGCTGTTTGGACAGGATGACCTCCAGAGGTCATTTTCAACCTCAATCATTTGGTGATTCTGTGATGCTCAAAGAAAAAAAAAACAGAAACATGAAAAGGTTACATTTTTTTGCTTTTGTTCTTTCTGTTTTGAAATTTTTCTGTTAAATAAGCTGGTAATGTTTTTCATAGTAAGAATGTTAAAATTCTCTCAGAAAACAAGGTGTATTTGGTTTGTGTGGCAAGATTTTGGTAGCGGGAGGGCTACACAGGTGGCTTCTGCTAGAAGCTTCCCCTATGTCCAATAGAGCCAATGCCAGCCGGCTCCAAGACAGACCTGCCGCTGGCCAAAGCTGAGCTAATCAGTAACGGTGGTAGTGCCTCTGTGATAACATAGTTAAGAAGGGAAAAAAACCAAAACAAAACAGGACACAAACTGCAGCTGGAGTGAGGAGTGAGAATGTGTGAGAGGAACAACCCTACAGACACCAAGGTCAGTGAAGAAGGAGGGGGAGGAGGTGCTCCAGGTGTCAGAGCAGAGCTTCCCCTGCAGCCCGTGATGAAGACCATGGTGAGGCAGGCTGTTCCCTTGCAGCCCATGGAGGTCCATGGTGGAGCAGATATCCACCTGCAGCCCATGGAGGAGCTCAAGCCAGAGCAGGTGGATACCCAAAGGAAGCTTTGACCTGTGCTGGAGCAGGCTCCTGGCAGGACCTGTGGACCCGTGGAGAAGAGCCCACACTTGAGCAGGTTTGCTGGCAGGACTTGTGACCCCATGGGGGACCCATCCTGGAGCAGCCTGTTCCTGCAGGACTGCACCCTATGGAAGGTACCCACACTGGAGCAGTTCATGAAGAACTGCAGCCCATGAGAAGGACTCACTTCATGGAGGACTGTCTCCTATGGGAGGGACCCCATGCTGGAGCAGGGAAAGAGTGTGAGGAGTCCACCCCTGAGGAGGAAGGAGTGGCAGAGACGATGTGTGATTAACTGTCCCCAATCCCCATTCCCCATCCCCCTATGCTACTTGAGGTAGGGAGGAGGTGGAGAAGATTGGGAGTGAAGTTGAGCCCAGGAAGAAGGGAGGGGTGGGGAGAAGGTGTTTTAAGATTTGGGTTTATTTCTCATTACCCTACTCAGTTTTGATTGGTAATAAATTAAACTGATTTTCCCCAAGTCGAGTCTGTTTTCACTGTGATGTTAATTGGTGAGTGATTTCTCCCGGTCCTTATCTCAACCCATGAGCTTTTTGTTACATTTTCTCTCCCTTGTCCAGCTGAGAAGGGGAGTGATAGAGAGGCTTGGTAGGCACCTGGCATCCATCCATTCCCACCACACAGGGAAAGCAAAACACACCATCATGTAATAATAGAAATTTCTTTCATTTTAAAAGAGCCTTGGAAAGTTATGAGTTAGATTCAAAAATTTTAACATGATACATTTTCTCATTTGAGCTTACATGTATTTTGATACAGGTAAAAAATGAGAAAGTCAGTGAAATTTGAATATAACAGATTACTATAATTTCGCAATTGAATACTGGCAGTGGACTCGGACAGTACATACACTTGCTTGAAATGAAGAATATAATACTGAGGGTCTTGTAGAAAAACATATTGGTACAAATACCCATGGCTGAAATTATACTATTACATATATAAAACTGTTTGTTATTCTGGATGTTAAAGCTGCAGTAATCCCACCACAAAGTTTGGGGACATGTTAGAGTAAGATGTTCATCTCTTCTTAAATATATACAGGGAGAAGAGATCCTGCTCCCAAAAGCTTGTGTTACAAAGGTCAGGGAGAGGATGACAGGACATTGTCATTGCTCTGGGGTGAGCCTGCCTTGCCAATCCTCATACAAGGAGTTCAACAGAAACTGGAAGAACAAATATGGTACTACAGAAACAGGAGGTCACTTCAGATACTAATAATACTACCTCTGTACAAAAGCTTTCTAAATGTATATTAGAAAAATGGTCTCTAGAGACAACAAATACTAGTACACAGTCATGCAATGAAGAAAGACCCTAAAAATTAGACTTAACTTTACTTCAGTGGAAAACTGGGAGAAGGGTAGCAGCAGCATCTTTCCACAGTATGAAAGTGGTTTTGAGGTATTAGAAATCAGAACTAAACAGGAATTTGGATGACAAAACCCACCAGTAAATCATATAATCAAACCACTGTTATTGCACTGGATATATGTGGGAACTTAGAGGTAATCCTGTCACAAATTCTTCTCCCCCCAGTATGAACATTCTCAGTTTGTGGACTTCAATATACCATTTGAATTCTACATCTTGGCCCCCTGTCTCTTATGAGCAAGTAACATTGCCAGAACTACCTGACTGCTACTTAAAAACTCCAGATGCATTCGGCATAGTGAAATTTACAGCCTGTATTAGAACAGAGTCCAGAAGCAGTGTCACAGATTTCTAATCAGCACATATTCTCCAGCAAGGAGCATATTATGAAAATCCACTGCTAGATAAAGTCATTCTAAAAATGGACTGCCTAAGATAAAGGTGTAGATACTCTTACTGAGTTAAGTGAATGCATTTGAAAAGAGTCATTATTTTACTGGGATACAGTTACTTGTATAGAACATTAGCTTTAAGTTTCAATTCGGTACATGTTTAAGCACAGGCCTAACTTTAGTTCAATGTGGCTCTTCCTCTTGAAGTCATAGATTCACAGGAAATAGCTCTGGAAAGGACCGGGTGTTTCACCATGCCACCCCGAAGTACACACCCTGACACAGCTCTGAATGCTTTTGCACTGGCCACTGTTCCGTAGGAATACCCTGAGCTTTCACGTGTAAGGTCTAGTGTACACTGGGAAAAAATTGTCTGGGGTAAACAGCCCCAACAAAATCAGTCCTAAAAGACATTTAAATGACTGGTTGATCCACCTATCAGTAGAAAAAAAGTTGGCCCCAGCTCCCTACAAACTGTAGTACTATTTCAGCAAAAGGCTGCTTTTCACAGCATTACTGCATCTCTGAGCGGTTAGGCATCACACAGGAGTAGCACTGAGAACAGTATTGCCTAGGTTTTAATGCTTCCATTTTTCCTGTATAAATCTGGCCTGTGAGATGTTCTAACAACCAATCCCCCTCAAAAAAAAAAAAAGCCTGTGCCAATAACCTCTGCTGCAGATCTTGACCTACAGATCAACTTGACAAAAAAACTTTCTCCCTGGTTTGGATGATACTAATTTCCTGATTGTGAAAAAGGAGACACACATGCAATCAACTAATTGCACATCCTAGTACTAAGCAGTATAAAAGCTACTTTACAAAAGATTACACATGAATATTTCTACTGGGAATGAAACAAAATTGAGTTTTTCAAAGAACATTGGAGTTATATTTGGCATTTGTATGGTAAATACAAGGTGTTAGGGTTTGATTGCCTGCTGGTTTCAATTTACAATAATCTTTTTCACCACTGCATAATTTCAGTGTGGAAAGCCTCTCGTGACTGCAAAAGTAGAAGTGTGCAAATGGAAAACACTCATGTTGAGGCAATGCCAGACTTACAAACTGAGTTAGGAATTGTCTTCAGTACAGCACAGAGTTACATAGGTTTACTTACACATAGCACTCTGATAAGCAGCTGAGTCAAGACGTGTTGTCTCATAACTTCTCTTGTCTTCTGTTCTAGGCACTGCGAATATTGTCCAAGCTACAACTAATATGGAAATTCAGAGTCTGGTATTCTTCTTCAGTGCCATTCTCATATTTATATCTTTTTATAAAGCCTTGAGCTTTGCCATTATGGAAAGTCAGAATGATTTTGATACTGTACACCCTGACTTAAGTGTGATCACAAGAGTGGTCCTGATCTGATGTCTATCTATTGCTATTGCCGAGGTCTTGAAAAAGGGATGCAGATTCCCACTAATATTTTCAGAAGCTACATAGTTCCTAACTGTCAATGAAACACTGACAATTAGAAACCTACTGACATTTTCATTCACTTTGGTGCTTACCTACTTTCTGAACTCATGGATCTTTAAAATTTGGCCCCAAATCACAGACTGTTTACCATGAAACAATGTGCATAAGACCCAAAACCATTTGCACTTCCCACTGATTTACATTCACAGCCTGGAAGCACAGCCCATTTGAATCTACAAGCCTAACTAAAATCTGTTATGTCAATTCAGCTTTTAATTTGCAGTAGCTTTTATCTCCTTATATATGGTAAACCACTGTTCATCCCGTGCCTGACCGTTCGGTAACAAAATTTGTCAGCTTAGTACTTATGTCATTACTTCCAACTTATTTGACCAGTTAATTCTAATTGCTTTCCCAGTAGAAGCCATTTATAATCCACTCCACCGAAAAACTCCATCCAAAACTAAAACAAAAACAAGGCATTTGAACTTCCTACCAAGGCCCAGAGTCTGGAGCTGCTTTAGCTGCCATTTCAATGCTTCTAATCTCTTAAGTATAATTGCTTTTATTATATCAGTATGAACCCACTGGCTGCTACTCTTTTTAACCTATTTCTTTCAACAATCACATTTAACCTCCATCAGTAAGCATGGATTATTAGTTGGAAGGAAGGGCAAACGCAGCACATTATGATGAGAATGGTAATGGGGAAAGCAAGAATAATCAGTTGCAGGGAGGGTTTTAAAAGTGATTTTCATCCTTTGCCTGGGAGCGCAGCAGCCTCTCACAACCATACCCCATTTCTGATGGGAAGGATTACAGTGACCCCTGGATTTTAAGAAAGGGGCTCTGTATTTCTGATCTGATTCCAAGTCACGCTACTGGGAACTAATACATAAATTATCATCACCCTCATCTTCTGTGTGAGGGGAACCTGTCCAAAGAGTGAACACTCTTGCCTTACTGAACAAGCAGAGAGTGAGATGACTGCTGACACAGACAGCTCATGGACTGTCTACAGGCAGGAATGCAACAAGTGTGAATGAACAGCAACAAGAATCAGGAACCTGCTATGTGCACACTTCACTTGTTCAGACTCACTGTGGAGGCTTTATTTCATAAATGTAGCACAAGTTATTCTCCAAGCCACCCTCGGCTTTCCTGCAGATACAAAACCCTTAGCTATCTACAGATTCTGACCCCATTCACTAAACATGACTGTTTTTACGAATAGCAAACCTCCTCCAGGCAGAATTCCCTTGTTACTGAAGTAGCACAGGAACAGCCTGCCTTCTCTTATGTTGTCTTCTCACTGTCACTAAGATGTGGAAAAATCGCCAGCAAAGAAGTCTCCCCAGCACTGCAGAACATAGCAACCCCACAGGCAGTTCAAGTGAGCCATCTGGAAACGATGGATAAGTGATAAAAAAGAGCAGGCCTGCTTCAGTTTAAGAACCATTTACATTGATAAAATATAGGAGCAGGTTTAAGCTGACTTTCACTCTCATACCAGTTTGTAGCAGTCCTAAACCAAAATGCATTCATACAGGCAGTGATCCTGCTTTCACTAAACCAGCTTAAAAAAAACACACCCAAATTTGAGTTGTATGGGGCAGTAGTTTCACGCAAGTCTCAGTAAAGTTCCATTTATAGGCCAAACCAGCAGAAGACTACTGTTATCCTCTACTAATCTGATTACCCTAAATCAAAAGGAAAAACAATAAAGACCCTCTCCAATGTTGAGAAACAGTCTGCAAGCTGAAAGAATGTTGAGAACTTTCTCCCTGGCATCAGTGGTGCTGAAAGAGTTTGATAAACCACTTGATATTTCATTCTAGCAGATGCAAGGTCAACAGAGATGCCATGATTATATTTCAATTTTTAAAGACAAGGTCATAGTTTGGTAGGGTGCTGGGCACAGAAGAGTTGTGGGTTTTTTTAAACCTCATTGTATTCCATAAATCCAGTCACAACAAGAATCACACTGCCCAGACCAGTGGCTTATACATGGGATCAGATCTAGTTTGATTGAGGCACTAAATGAAAATTTTAAAAAATAGATTATGGTGAGCTTGCAGTTCAGTCTGTTTCTTAGCAAACGGGG
Organism: Scopus umbretta; assembly: GCA_013400535.1. NCBI lineage: Eukaryota > Metazoa > Chordata > Aves > Pelecaniformes > Scopidae > Scopus > Scopus umbretta. The sequence goes on from VZTL01041561.1 coordinate 18,929, forward strand.
AGAGAGAAGAAGGAGGCTGGGTAAAAATCTGTCCACAGAAGCATCAGGAGAAAGCATTTGTTACATCTGTTTGCCAGGTTTAGCTTAACTGGTTTATCGCATGTTGCTATTAGAAGGCTGATTGTCTTTTCTAAACTGTTAATGAAAAGCAAATCTCATGTATTACTCCCCTCTATCAGTAGAAAACAGCTAGAATTAGAAACTTTGCATAAAAATAAGTAGTTAGACCAACTGAAGAAGCATGTTGACAGATGAACTAAACAGACTGTATGGCTGCAGGAGACAGATGTACAAGTAAAAGAATTTGAGTGTTGGAAAAGTCTAGGGGCTAGCCTGGAAATATGTATCCTTGCTGAGAATCTTCTACAAAACTGATTTTGGTTATTGGGCCTGAGGAACACATATGAAATTCAGATTAAGTAAAAAAGGAAACATTTTATTAAATTTGAAGGTTCCATGTCCAATCATCCAAGCCAAACCCTATACTCTTGATAAATGAAGGTTCAACACTGCCCTGTCACCTTATACTTAGACTTATATCAAGTTGAGGTAGGCAGTAACTGTGTTAGACTGCATTAGGAGTCTTTGTTGAGGACACAAAGTGCTTTTACTTAGCATACCGTATATTTTTCCCCCTCAAAAAACTCACACATACAAGTTTTGCCTTGTGAAGAAAAAAAAAGAGAAGGAAAAATAGTGTCAGATGGTAGATCATATTGCTGTCATTTTCCTGGAAGCATCTCAGATTTTTTGGCAACAGGCACACTACAATGATATGAATAGAATTTAACCATACACAGTCTAGAGAATTATGCAAGTGGCATGTCATGCATTTACCCATGGAGATAACTCTTACAGACATGTTTGTTAGCAACAGTTAAAGGGTTGGATAGGTGTTGAAATCCCTTTGCCCAAACTGTACTGACTTTTCTACTTAAGTGGAAGTGTTAGCCAAATGAAAATCATTTCATATTGAAATGTTTTTGCTAAATAGCTTCCTTTCAGTAAGTCTCAAAACAAATACACTTTTTTTAAAAAAAAAATCTGTAAAAAATTATGATAAGAAAACATTTTCCAGATAGAGTTAGCATGTGGAAAAGAGAAAAAATGGCTTCCCTTAGTTCACATTTCCATGCTTTTAAAAGATTGTACAAATGTTCTTTGCTGTAAAGCATCCTCCGCTAGCTATAGGAGGCTGGAGAAAAGAGAGATAAGGCGGTTTTAACTGAGAAGGAAATAGACTGGCTATCAGGGAACCTCATTCCCTCTTCCCTCAAACACTTAGACTTCCTGTACTAAGGTGGATCATGACATACATGAACATGGTAACAAGAAGTTGTAATGGAAAACTACTTCATTATAGTTGCCTCTTAGTAGATTGTGACCATAAAAACTGGAAGGCTGTGTCAGGCAAGGTTCCATTGGGGTCTAATCTTGATCCAGAATTATCTAATAATTTTATTAACCATATAAAATATAGAATACCCCCACCTTCAAAAACAACAAAAAAAAATCTGGTGTTATCAAGCTGGGATTGCCTTTAAGCAGCTAAAGGACAGAATGAGAATTCAGAATTCACTTAGGAATTGAAGAATGTGCTGGAGGAAAATTAAACGCAATATGACAGAACATACGTAAATTTCCAGATGTAGGTCACTGTCATCAGTTACGTAAACAAGAAGGGTACATGAAAAAATTCTTCTACTCTCTGTGACAGTGGTAAGGCCTCACCTAGAAAATCATTTTGAGACCTACTTTCAAGCATGAAACCAAGATAGGCATGGACTGTCAGAAAGTTCAAAGGGAACACAGAGTAGGATCACAGAAACTGAAGATCTAAAATTTACTAGGGCAGACTGAATGAGCTGTGAAATGAGAGTAGAGATGTTAATTTGAAGAATAAGAAACTCAGAAAACCTTGTAGTCTTCAAGTATATAAAAAGGCTGGTGCAATCTGCTCTCCACATTTACAATGCCGAAGGCAGTAAGGAATATTTGAGTTCCTAAGAGGGTGGGGTATGAAGCACTGGAATGTGGAGAGGCTGGAGAATCTCCATCCTTGCATGTTTAATAACTGATAAAACAATCATTGATAATGACGAGCAGGAAGATCTAGCCTTGCTTGATCTCTGATTTGCTGCTGCAAGGGCTAGAACTGAAGGGGAGGTTTACCAACCTGCTGAGCTTAGGAGACAAGCATAAAGACAAAGGAAATCTATAGTGAAATGAGTCGTTCTGACAAAGAGCCTCCTACTCCACATAGCTACATTTATGGCCTTCAACAACACCGACACTGTCTTCCTGCATGCAGTTCTGCACTCACAACCATTAAACAACATCTCCCAAAATCTTCCTGGCCAGCATTCACTACTTAGAATACACACAAATGTGCCATATTTTCTAAGTGCATTTGATTTTTTTGAGATGAAAGGCAAGAACTACAACCGAGGTGTCCTCGAGGAAAAATTCTCCCACACAGAGTTAACTCTTCCCATCCCCATTTTCTGAACCTTCCAATTGCTTTGCTGCCCATTTTGCAGTTCAAAAACAGATTGTCAAATGGAGATGGCAAAAGAGTAGGCCAAATACAATTTCTAGAACAGGCATGGTAACATTTAGTTTCTTAACTCGTCCTTGCTATGATGCTTCCAGGTAACCATAACAGCTCCTTGCAGTCTGGTGAGATGGATGAGGAAGCGTGACCAGACTGGAACAATTTCAATAAACTGGAAAAACAGAGGAAAGTAGCTTGTCCTCATACAGGGAGACAGTTTAAGAGATGGGATTAACATCTCTTCAAAATTACTGACCATTATCTCCCATTAAAGCCAGTTTCAGTACTGAAATTTTCCATTTCTATCTGCACTCAGGTCTGTTTTCACTTGTATACCAAAGAATTCAAAACATGCAGATTGTACTTAAATAATTTAACCTTTATTACTTGTCAAACCAGATTCACTATCCCTCTTGGTCTGAAGTAGCTGCATTGCTCCAATACTGCATAGAGAGGCAGAAACACAAAGGAGAGAAATAATAACTGTCTTCTACTGGTTGCTGGTTGTTTTCTGATTTGGTTTTTTTATTGTTATTATTTTGTAGATGGTATTCCCAAGCACATTTTTCAAAAAGAGTTAAGACCTGTATTTTTCCCCCAAAGTGACTGGAACTACTTTATTTTTAAAGGACTTCATAAAAAGCAACTGATGTGTCACTTTGTCTACTGCTTGTTCCTCACCTAAAATAATATTCCCTTTTTTTATGTTTTGACTTCATTGTAAATTACTCACACTGCTAGTACAATTAAGTGATGGCATCTTAAAAATCAAATAAAACATTGACAATAACAGTCTCTAAGAACCGATGAGCGTGAATGGCAACAGCATTTCATGAAAGTGAGAAAGTGAAAAAAATAAAGCATTCAAGAACAGACCTACAGCATAGTAGCCATTTATACGGAGCAGATCCTTAAAATGACTTCACCAGAAGAAAAACTATCTTCTTGGGCCCTCTTGCTGACTGTTTTTTTCCTGTCTAATTCACTCCACACCAGCAGAATCTTTTCCAGGCTCAGCAAGCAGAACTGCTTCATGATCAATGGAATTATAGATTCATAGAACCATTAAGGTTTGAA
>VZTL01041565.1:0-17770 GCA_013400535.1 Scopus umbretta
CTCTAGCCCAGCCAAAACCAGTAGAGCGGTCACCATCTCTTTCTAACTTGCTCATAAGCTTGCATTTTTATCTAGAAAGAGAATAACCCAGTCTCTTTAGTTCTGCTTAGTACAGCTTTGTATGCTTGAATGTTAAAGGGGAACCTCTTTACCTGGCTGGTATCTTTCCAAAGTACAGTGGTAATTCCACACAACTTATGAATTGGTCACAGAGGTGATGTGATCAACCTCAGGTTGTTGTCAGCTTTTTGAAGTAAGTGTGTAGGTGTTGAGTTTCTCATCAGCATTTATTCAGAGTACTTTTGTGGTTTGGTTTGAAAAGCTCAGATATTTTCCATAGCTTGTACTTTCAGCAAAACGTTCCTTGAGAAATTATGGCAACCATTTGACAAGCACTCATATTAACCCCAGTCAAATTTTGTAAGCATCACGGATTTCCTGTTGCTTCTGATATTCTTTTCCTTTTATTGAGAAAGGAGTGGGTGAATCCCCAGCTGGAAAAGATATCCTTGCCAATGGTAGAACTCTTCGCTTAAAGATTCTAATTTGCTTTAGTAATTTAAAGACAGCTTTTCAGTGTTTTGGAGGAAAACCTGGACATCTGTGAGATAATTTAATTTTTCTTATTTATTGCAATTTATTCCAGGATCATTTCCAAAATAAATTTTCTTTCTTGTTTCCTTATTTAGGCATTTACATTGTTTGCTACACATTTCCTGGAACTGTGTCATATAGATGCTTTATATCCCAATGTGGAAAATTACCATTTTGAAGTGCAACATGTGAGAAGCAGTGCTGGAAATAAGGAGAAAATTGCTTACACTTACACACTCTCTAAAGGATATACAGAGGAAAAGAACTATGGTAATGTATTCCACTATGACTTTAACTTAGTAAAGATTATATAAGATACTCTTTCAGTTATTAGGCATCTAACTATTTTTCTGCTGACAGATTTCTTCTGAGTTTGTATCTCTCTTGTAGACTAACAACTGCAGATCTGTAATATGTTTCAAATACTTGTGTGTTTTAAGTAACCGTGTGGTGAGCAGTTCAGGGCCGTATGAAGAACTGACATGAAATTTCATAGTGAGAAAAACATTTTAGTAATGTCGGTAGCTACTTGATTCACCTCTGCTTGAATGAGATGAGCCATTCTGAGCACACAGTACTTCAGTTGATTTAATCTCTGCTTATGAAAGCAAGTGAAAGTTCTGGAGACTTAAAGCTGTGAGTGCTCAGGTTTGTGTTATGTAAAACTCTCTTATGTGTCTGCTGTAAGTAATGATATATCGGTCAAATTGCAGCCTGGCCCTTTTTGATTAGCATAAAGGAATCAAGGTTCTTTAAAAAAGGGCAGGAATTTTACTGTGTATCAGCCTAAGGCTATTTTGAGAGGTTCCACTAAAGCATCAGTGTTCTCAGGAAAGTGGGTGTACAGAATTGGCAGATTATGGGTCAATAAAGAAATGAGTGAGTGACAAGAAGACATAACTACATGTTTTAAAGAGTTACAGGAATCCGTATGTTTCCAAATACTAGAACCTGAAGTTGGATACTGGATTTAGCTGACATTTAATCAATAGGAAATTAGCTACACATGACTTTTGCAAGCTAGTGGTAACTGAAGACTACAGATTACTCCAGTCAAGCTTCAATTAACTGGACTTAAAACGTTTCTATATCAGAATTTCAGAATAAGTTTCTTTACCTTTGGCAGCACAAGCTCCATTTCAGATGCTGCAAGACCACTAACTCACAAAAAGCATGTGTTGAGAGAGTATTCTCAGAGAACAGGAGACCTTTAGTAACTCAGCATCGGTGTCTTGGCTTTACCTTACTTGAGCAAAGTTACATTCTAAGAAAGAGTGCAAGGGCTCTTCTTGACCCTTTTTCGTTTTTAACCCTACAGTATTAAAGCACCCAATGAAGCACAGAATTTCCTCAGAACAGTCAGGACCACAGGCAAAGAAAAAAGTGAAAAATCATGTTAGGGCAGAAAAAAATATTTTACATCTCTCTCTCACCCTGAGTATCTGACAGTTTGGCTACTGGCAACAGAAGAGAAGTTGGAACATGACATCCATTATCTACTGGATGTCTGGATTTAATGGAGAACGCATTTAGCACAACCTCAGTATTTTCTGGCTTGCCAAATTAAAAAAAATAAACAGAGAAAGCTGTTAACATCACTGTGCCATTTTTTTCCTTTAACCTTGTGTCTCATCCTGCTCAGTTACAGTATTACTGGCAGTAACTTCATGTGGAAGTGTATCTTGGAGGTAGCATTAGAGCAAAGTAGGTATTTTACTTTGCAACTCTCAAACCCATATTGTTTATTTAAAAGAAAAAAAAAGACAAAAAGAGAAAATTTATATCAAAATTATTTTAATAAAAATTCAAACTTCACCCTTTAAAAAAATAGGCTGAGTTAATTCTGGCAGACATAGGATGGAAGGTAGGAAAAAAATTACATCAAAAATCCTGATTTGTGTTTTATATGTTTAGGATTAAAAGCTGCAGAAGTTTCTTCCTTACCATCATCCATAATTCTGGATGCGAAGGAAATCACGAATCATATTGCAAAACAAATTTTGGTATGTAGTAGAAAATTATGATTCTGTAATTCACAGTTTTTATAAAACTCAAATATATTTTTAGTTTCTGAAAGGATATAGGGTAAGCACTGCCTATGGTTTTAAGAAAATAGATTTCATTAAAATTTGTGTTTCTGGAACCAGTTATAAAAGACTATACTGAAGGTCAGTGTTCGGTGACAACACAAAGCAGTCCTTAGGGTTAAGGAGTATTGGATGCAATGCTGGTGTACGAACCAAGAATCAGGAGATCAGAAATAGGCTGGAAAGTAGCTAATACAAGTATTTTAATAATAGAACATAATGTATTTCATATTTTAATGCATGTGTATGTTTTTAAGAACAGCACAGGCAGAAAAGCACTCCTGAGATGATGAAACAGAGAGCTGTGTACCATTTAGCAATGAGATTGGTTCAGACTGCCAGAAATTCTCGATTGGATCCAGACAGTTTGCGTGTATATTTGAAAGGCTTGAAGAAAAAGTATGAAGCCAGTTGTCCTGCACCTGGACAGAACGATGAGCAACAGTAATGTGCAACATAGGGTGTTGCTCTAATTTTTATGACTGCGAGATGATTCCATTTTTTCTATAGTATTAGAAAACACTGCTTTTCATGTGGTTTTAAATTCTTAATTCTTAGTCTAAATTATACTCACTACTGAAAGACCATATCCTTCATGTTTTTTCACCAAAACATACCTGAAATAAAAGCATTTACTTTGTGTGAGGAACAAATCTTTTTGATAGTTAACTATATCCCTTTCATTATTTTAGAGACAAAAAAGTTGTATAACATTTAGTATTTTCTACATGATGTATCTGGTATTATAGCTTTTACATCTGATGTTAAAGATCTTGCCAAACAAAAAGCAGTCTTTGAAACAGACGGTCCACTTTTCTTGCATAGGCAAGCTCTACATGCACTGTTGAACATGCATCCATAAATCCCGCTGTTCCCTGCTCAAGGAGGGTTCTAGTGCTCTCGGTCATTATGCTTAATCCAACATAATGTAGGCAGTCCAGGACTGCTTCCTCTCCAGAACCGGGCAGCCAGAGCTTTTTGTAACACAGTAACAGCAAATTACTGTGGATCATTTTTTTTGTTTAGAAAGTGGTTAATAGGAAATTAATAAAAAGTTGAATATCCTTCTTCATTGTTTTTTTTTTTTAGTACAACTTCATTGAGTGACTGCAGCCATGTATTCCAGCTTGAAGGAATTTACCTTTCCTTGCTTCCTTCTAACCAATTTTGGCCAAGAGTTCTTAGATATAGATATATATGTGTGTGCGTTTGTATAATTTATTATACATGTATCTATAAAATGGGTAATACACAACAGTGTAATATCTAATTTATAACAACAAATACATTTTTATGTATAGTTATAGTATATATTTCCTTTTTATGTATCTACCTTTGTAAACATACCAGTGCAACAGAATAACATTTGTAGTAGGTGCACTGTGCTTTTTACCTCAGAAGTTTTTTTATTGATTGAAGCTATTAGCCACAATTCCCTGCTCTTCAGGCCTTAAATGTTGCCATTGTATCACCCATGTCCATCAGTAATACTACATTTGTTGTCTACCGCAGTGAGGTTCGTTGCAGAAAAAAGTATTTTGTGTTCAGGTTTCCTAACAAGAGGAACCAGATGGCAAGGGATATACGTTTCGGACACTTGACTGAACAGGGCGCACATCTCCCCATTGGGGTCAGCCACTGCACCACCAGAAGGAAGAGTTCTGGGGTTCATCCCTGGGAGCCTGGGGTAGTTTAACCCCATCAGAACTGTTCCCCTCCTTTGCGCACCTTATTTCAGAGCCTTCGGGTTGCTTCCAGTCAGTCCTTCAGGACTGTGTGTGTATATACTCTGCATACTGCTTTCTTGAAACAGCTGTTAAATAAGGAGGTTTTATTTTTTTTTACTGACATCTAGATGCCAAGGAGCGGGACCAGAACACAAAAAGATAATACAGATACTTTCAGACTCATTTTTGCATCACCTGTAAACAGTCCTCAGTAGACAAATTGGCTTGAATTCTAGGGTCTTTGCTAGCACTGTCCAGAACTCCATGGAGGGGGAAAAAAAAAAAAAAAGTACCATCAAGGGCTGTACAGTGAGCTTTGTTGCCTGTCTGAGAATGCTGATGGAAGTGCAGGGGATCTCAGGAATTTTACAGTGGGGGAATTGCAGGGAAGCAGAAAGCTCAGAGGGCAAAAGAAGCCTTGTCCTTTCCTGTCCCCTGTCCACAACGGTGTGACTAGCAAGTCAGACTGCTGGTTCTTTAAATGCCCTTCTCTTGCTCCTGCAGTTCCTCACTCAAGGTGGCAATCTTGGTGTTGAATGCTAAGGAAGAGATTTTAAACTAAGCCTGGTCAACAGCTGACAGTAAAAGTCAAAAGGCATGCAACATTGTCTGATAAAGCCCTGGAACCTCAACAGACCATTCATCTCTATGACAAGATTCCTATTTTGCGTAGCCTATAAAAATGTTGTCTAGAAAAGTATACGTTTACCGCCTACACTAGCTTTAGCTTTTTAATGCAGACTTTCCTTGAAGCCAAGGCTGCTATCATGATGTGTCAGTGAGACGAGGCCGCCCGGCAGAATAAATGTTATTTGGGTGAGAACTGAGAGTCTAAAGCCAGCACAGCAAGATGTACGCTCACTTTCTAAAGTCTTTATTTCTTCCTCCACAACCTTCCTGGCAGCAGCAGGCCTGCAAAGGGACAAGGTGATTCATAAGCAGAAAAAGGAAGAATCTCATAAACTGAAAAGATATTAGAATTCACTGTCACCCCTTTGGGTCTGAAAGACTAAGGCTAAAATTACTGCTTTCCACTTGGCATACACATTTTCAACCTGTACTTCAGTCAGGTGAGAAAGCCACCCGCGACTTGGCCTGCACAATTTTAATACTAACAGAACTATATATTGATGTGTAATCATTAAAAAAAAAAGAATGCTCACTGAATAGACAATATTGCTTTAGGCTACAATACTGGGAATTAATTTGAGGCATGGTAGAGACCACTGTAACCATAACCAGTTTTTGAACCAACTTCGGTCACAGTTACAGACGTGCCTTTAGTCTCGCACTTCAGAAATAAAGGCTTGATCTTGCAGCTTACAGTACAGCAAAACAGTCCAGAGTCCGGTTTGGATGGAGAGTTTGTCATAATCGCAGCACTCAGGTGAACGGTTGAGCTTTTCCTCCTCTTAAGGGTGTGTCATTAAATAATCCCCATGATTCTGCAGGAAGAGAACATCTCAAATGGGAGATGGCTGTAACTTTATACCCTGCTTACTAACATCTCAAAGGACCAAGAACCACCAGCCAGAAAGTGCTCTATTCCTGTTCCAAACAATGTTCATATCCCCATCACAGCTCCACCACAACCCATAATCTCTTCCTGCTCCCAGCAACTCTGAAATCCCACATCACAGTTCCACCACAACTCCAGGCTTTGAACCCACTTCCTCCTACCAAAACCTTGTCCCTTAAATGATCACAAATCTGACAGATCTCAAATTGCCATGCACTGTCTGCCTTAGCCTTGCCAGCATCTCCCGATTCCAAATTCCAGGTCAAGGGAGGCATCTTTCCCTACCCTGAAACATGTAGCCAAACTCCATCCACTGCATCCCATCCAGAATTTTCAAAGACAAAACTCAAACCCACAGTATAACCTCAAACTTTGAGCAACTCTTCCTTCAGAATCACTAGAGTCGTCCAGGTCCCTTGCCTCATTCTCGAGAATATCATAAATGTTCTTTTTTTCTGTAGCAACATTTTACCCATCTTTGTTTCCAAGCACAACTTGTTCTTGCATTCTTTCTGTTCAACTGAACCAGTTCTTAGTGCCAGAATCGGAGCTCTACTCAATTCCATATTTTACAATATGCTTCCCATTCCTCTTTTTCCCTTTCTGTTCCTCTGTTCTCATCTACATCTTTCTTTTCCACAACCTTTCCCTCCATCTGGCTCTCCATTCCTCTTTTCCCTTTTGACCTCTCTTCAGTTCACTGCCCCTCTGTCTGGCCATCCATCCATCCATCTATTTTTCAATTGCTCTGTCTAGCTGCCTGTTCTTCTTTCTATTCAACTCTGCGGCTCCCCATTCCTCATTTTCTCTCCCTCCCTCCGTCAGCCTCTCTGTCTTTCTCCTCCCATCGCTCTGTCTGGCTCCCCATTGCTCTGCCCAGCAACCTTCCCCTTTCCCTCTACATCCCTGTGTGCACCTCTTCGTCCCTCTTTCGCTCTCTTCTGCTCCCATCCCTCAGTTGGGCCCTCCATCCTTCTCTTTCTCTCCCTATGCCTCTGCTTTTCCATCCCTCTTTTCTCCTTTCCATCTGTGTCTGTCCACCTCTCCATCTGTCTTCTGCCCCCCACCCCATTCAGCTCCTCATCTCTCTCTTTCTCTCTGCATCCCTCTGTCTTCTTCACCATCCTTCTTTTCTTCTCTTCCATTCCCTGTCCCTACGTCCAGCTCTTCGTCCTTTGCTTTCACACCCAGTCCCTGCTGTCCCTCTGTTAGGTTCCCCGTCCCTTTCTTCCTCTACCCATCTCTCTGTACGCCTGTCTGTCTCACTCAGTTCCTCTATCCAGTTCCCTTACCCCCTGCCTGACCATCCATATTTTCCACCCTGTACCTTTCTGTCCACCTCTACATCCCTCTTTTCCCCTCTTCCTCTCCCTGTCCCTCTGTCTGGTCTTCATCTTTCTGGCCCTCCATTCCTTTCTCTCTATTCCTCTGTCAGCAGGTCTGTCAGACCCCCTGTCCATCTGTCTGGATATACATCTTTCTCTTTTTCTAGCCCTTCATCCATCTCCTTATATTTATCTTCATGTTTTTCTGTCTAGCTCTGCATCACACTTTTCCGCTTTACATTCCTCTGCCAAGCTTCCTGGACCTCCTTCTCACTCCAGGCCTCTCTGTCCCCCTGCAGCCCCCATCCTGCTGTGCCCCTAGGCCTGACAGCCACCCAGTGCATCTGGAATTGTGATTGCGATGCTGTCACAGCCACATTTCCTGATGGATCTGTTTTAATGCAAACTGGTGCCATCAGCCTCATTCAGCTCCTCTTCCACCTGTGTGCAGCAGTAGCCTGCACCTGACTCAGCTTTCCAATACACTGTTGTGCTGTAGGACTTTCTAGCAAGGTCTGTTTGACATGGGCCACTTGTGTGTGGTCCCTTATGAATGGTGGCCAAAACCAAGCCTATAAACAGGAACTGTAAAGTGTTTCTGGTGTGTGCGTTCCTGTTCTGCTGCCCGCCTTCCTGTTCTGCTGCCCTTCCAAATGAAGGCCAAGCTATACATGCGGTATGGCCCAGCACAGGCCTGCACCTTTTCAGGTAAACAATTATGTGGATTCCTAACTCCTCTGCTGTACATTGCTTTTCTGTTCTTTGTTTTTTTTGCAGGCTGTAGTTAAGAGTTTCGAAGGCATATGCAAAAAGGAGCAAGACAATTGGCCTCTTCAGGCTATCAGTCCGCATGCGGGTGACTTGTTTTATATTGTTTTTCCTTTGGATGCAGAGTGACCAGCTGCAAGTCAAAGGGCAACGGAGGCAGCGAGCGGAGTGCTGTAAGAAGGTGGGCTAGCACATGGTATGGGAGGGCAGGCGCTATTGTTGGTGGCTATGACTTTTTTTTAGCTTGATTTGAAAGATACAAAGCAGCACGTAAAGCAGGCTGTCTCCACTGGAGCTCACTCAGGCAAGATGAGCAATGAAGTGGGCTGTTGCGGTTATTTTTGAGGTGTCATGCTGCTGTAGATAGAATCTGTTGTTTGGGTTTTACAGGTGGCGGCACCCTGAAAAATCATACTGGTGCAGTTGACTGGCCAAGGTAAAGGAGCAAGAGAGAGGAATTGCTGTGGGTGGGCCATGGTTTTGAGCAGTATCTCAGCATGTGCTTTTTCCTTTTTTTTTTTTTTAAGGTGCCGCACATAGTCGCAGAGGGGTGAAGCCATGCACCTGAGCAATCTGAGAATGTGAGGTCCCCGTCAATCAGGTTGCAGTTCAGTTGCAAAGTCGTGTGAGGCAACTCAGTGATGTGTTTCCCTTTGGTTTTGCAGGTGCAGCGGTGGGCTTTCTTCAGAAATGGCTGAGCGTTTGAGGTAAGCTGTTAGAGGTGAGGAATGCCACAGCAGGCCCCATGGAGTAGGCCAATGCTTATGAGCAAAGTGGTCATCGTATCTCTTTGGTTTTCCAGGTGCCACAGGAGATGCTGCCACAACATCTGGTACTGGGTGTGGAACAGCTGAGTGGAGTCCATGGTGCTTCTGAGGATAGTGTTTCTGTGGAAGAGGCTGGCGTGACAGCGGCTAGCATGACAGTGACCTCCAGCACTCTGTTTTTGCATATGATGAAGAGGTATCTGCTGCTTGCAGCAACATCCTGGTTACATGACGTGGTCCTTCTCGAGGACGGATTCTGACCCCCCAGCCCTCTGAAAGCGAAGTTGAAGGGCAAGTGGTATGGGTTGGTAGGGTGGAAAGAGGTTGCAGTGTGGGACAGGCGAGGTGTTTAAAGTCAGTGCAGTGGAGAGGGATGTTCAGGATCAGATGTCTTTTGGTGCAGAGAGAGGGTGTGGGGTTCATTCCGCATGAGGTGAGCATGTGCTGGGCAGGGCAGTTCCAGCCTGTGTCTGCACTGTGGTGCCATTTGTGTAGTCTGTGTTCTGTGTCCTATACCGTACTTTTCTTAGGTCTTGATGCTCACCCCTTGCTCTTTGTGCTCAGTGAGCTTGGTGTGCACCTTGGTAGGCATCCGCGGGGTCTGGGCTGCATGGCCTCGCTGTCGTAGTGCCAGTTGTGCGCTTCTTGTCNGCTCCGCGCCTTCGCCTGCGACGACCTCTTCCGCTTCAACAACATGTGAGCGCCGGCCGCCTTGCCTCAGGCCGCTCCCTCTGTCCCTGCTCCCTCTCCGCCACCCGCAGGGGCTCCCCCTTCGCTCAGGCGCCCCCCGGGGTGGCTCGGGGCGGCCCTGCGGCCGGGCCGGCGGTGAGCCTTGCTCTCCCCCCGCAGCAACCTGGACCCGCTGACGGAGACCGTATCCTTCCCTCAGCCGCCGGCCGCCGGGGAGGAGGCGCAGGGCCTAGCGCGGGCGGCGGCAGCCGTGGCGGCGACAGCTTGCTCCTTAACCCAGCGCCCCAGTACGGGATACCCTTCTACCTGCAGTACCTGGCCCACTGGCCCGAGTATTTCGTTGTCGCCGAGGCGCCCGGCGGGGAGCTGATGGGTTACAGTGAGTGCGGTGCGGCCCCGCGCACCCGTTCGCCGGTGGTCTTATCCTTGCGTGTTTGGGGGATTACGGCGCGGGAGCTGTTCTCACTCTTCCCATTTTCCAGATACCCAACAGGGAAGAGGAANCCACAGGAGATGCTGCCACAACATCTGGTACTGGGTGTGGAACAGCTGAGTGGAGTCCATGGTGCTTCTGAGGATAGTGTTTCTGTGGAAGAGGCTGGCGTGACAGCGGCTAGCATGACAGTGACCTCCAGCACTCTGTTTTTGCATATGATGAAGAGGTATCTGCTGCTTGCAGCAACATCCTGGTTACATGACGTGGTCCTTCTCGAGGACGGATTCTGACCCCCCAGCCCTCTGAAAGCGAAGTTGAAGGGCAAGTGGTATGGGTTGGTAGGGTGGAAAGAGGTTGCAGTGTGGGACAGGCGAGGTGTTTAAAGTCAGTGCAGTGGAGAGGGATGTTCAGGATCAGATGTCTTTTGGTGCAGAGAGAGGGTGTGGGGTTCATTCCGCATGAGGTGAGCATGTGCTGGGCAGGGCAGTTCCAGCCTGTGTCTGCACTGTGGTGCCATTTGTGTAGTCTGTGTTCTGTGTCCTATACCGTACTTTTCTTAGGTCTTGATGCTCACCCCTTGCTCTTTGTGCTCAGTGAGCTTGGTGTGCACCTTGGTAGGCATCCGCGGGGTCTGGGCTGCATGGCCTCGCTGTCGTAGTGCCAGTTGTGCGCTTCTTGTCTAGCACTCGATGCCAGAAGCGTGGACCCGTCTCGTGTGTTTTGCATCACAGTTCTTTCTGGACGGTCATCTTTGCAGCTGCACCAGCAGCTCTTCTCTTTTCTTGAGTGTTCAGTTTCCACGGGGTCCTCTTCTGGGGTTTCTTGCCTGCACCCTTACAGTCTTAGTCTTAGCGCCTGGCTTCCCGGGCACCCATCGCCCCAGTTTTGACGGTAACTTTCTGTCAGGGGCCAGGGCGGTTTTGACTGCGTCTCCCAGGTCCGCCGTAGAGCGTCTGTGCCGTGCTGTCGTGGCACCGCAGGACTTCTCGTCCGGCGGCATCTCCCCTCCCGCGGGAGCTCTGCGTGTCGCGTGCCGTGTTCCCGCACGGTTACGGTCGCGTTGCGTGCAGCGCCGGCCCGCCTGCGTGCTGGGGCTGGAGCTGTGTGCTGCCTGCCGGTCGCCACGGGGCTGTCCCTGGCGGCTGCACAAGCTCTCCCTGNTTACAGTGAGTGCGGTGCGGCCCCGCGCACCCGTTCGCCGGTGGTCTTATCCTTGCGTGTTTGGGGGATTACGGCGCGGGAGCTGTTCTCACTCTTCCCATTTTCCAGATACCCAACAGGGAAGAGGAACGTTGTGTGTCGTCTTCCCGTTTCGTAAATGTCCGAGGGTATTACGTAGGCCTCGTAGCAGTAGTTCTAGGTTTGTTGTGCCTAGCGTGGCAAGGGCTCTTGACTGCGGTGACGTCCACCCAGGTTTTATACAGGTGAATGTGTGCGTACAAGTGTTTCTGTAATCCTGGAATTAAGTCCCTGCACTCAGCTCTCGTCTCCCACACTGTCAGTCGTCAGTAAGTACAAATGCTGGGCTTGGGTTTTGCATTGCCCTGTAAGGGCAAGCTCTGGGTCTGGATGGCAGATGCTCATTTGCTGTGGAATATTCGTGTTTTTCAGAAATCACTCCAAATAGAGCTGTTGGTTTGTTTATTCCTTCCAGGTTTTTTCCCCTCTTTTGGGGAGGGTGAGGTGGGGTGGGGCAGGAAAGGGTCTTTGCAGGGACCTGGGAAATAACGTATTTAACATAGTAAAGCTTAAAGCATTTGCTGTACAGAAGGTTTCTCTGTACCCACCACATCGGTTGCTTATTAGCAGTGACTGGTGTTTATAAGAGCACTGTGTGGAAGTGTGAAAGTTCATTAGTGAACAGGGACTGGTTTGGTTCTGTGTAGAAAGGAGAGGAACTACAAAGCAGCCCCCCAAAACAACATCCCCCCTCTTTTTTTACTTTTTTCTTAAACGTACCATGTTTGCAGGGCCTTAGCTTTCTATTGCCAGATGGCAAAGCTTCCCAAGCTCCATTCTCCCACAGTCACCAAAAGTCTCCAATAGTTGCCAGGATGGTGAGTTAGTTTGGGGCTTCTAGCCCTCCGTTCCTCCATTATTTTAGTCAGATCCGGATTTCTGCTCAGTTAAAGACTCACGAGAATTGCTTAAAATTTGCATTTGGAAGTCATGCCTCAAACAACAAATTTGCAAAAAATTTTTTTTTTTTACACTTGTCAAGAAACTACTGTGATACTTGAGCAAAGTGACATTTTTAGTGGTTGCTGAGTCACTGAGTGGTAACGTAGACATCCCTGTTTGAGCCTTTACCATAATCATTGCAATCTTTGTTCATATACCGCTTGGTTCTTTTGTAAAGATGTTTAGCTGTGGGTGATTCATTATTCCAAAGGTGCTACTGCTCTGATGCTCTGTATGTTCACAGTCATGGGTAAAGCGGAAGGCTCCGTGGCTAGGGAAGAATGGCATGGACATGTTACTGCTCTCTCTGTTGCACCAGAATTTCGACGGCTGGGTTTGGCTGCTAAATTGATGGAACTACTGGAGGAAATTTCAGAAAAGTGAGTACTATGCTAATCTTTAAATTTATCTTTCTACAGACACCTGTCCATGGCTTAGATATTTGATTTGCGTGAAACAGACCCAGAATTTTGCGTCAGGTAGTGTTCTGATTCATCAAAATTCCCCATAGTTAGAGAACAAGAATTAAAAATGTTGCTTGGTGGTTTAAGATCCCAGGGTTTCTATGAAAGCTAACTTGCCAGGATGAGTAGGAAGTAGCCTGAATTCCAGTAGAGACACTGTATAGAAAGTCCTTTTCTTGACACGAAAAGAGCTTCATGAAACGCCAACTCTTTTTCCCATAGGGCCTCCAACATACTTGTTCAGTAATCATGGGCTTTGTGTGATTCCCGCAGGCACAATCTGGAACAAATTTTTTACGGCAGACAGTACATGGTTGGTTGCTTGTACCTGTTGAAAATTTAATTTAGTGTCAAGTGAACCCACAGGGAAATGTCCTCAACTCATGCTGGTAGGGCAACCCCATTGGAGTTGGTAAAATTGGAAAATAGTACGATGCTTTGAAAAATTTGGCTTGTGAGGAGAAGGGCTGTCTCCTGTTAGGCAGCGGAATCTTGTGACCGATTCCACTGCTCCCCCCATGGCCATGCACTTTGAAGGAGGCAGTCCCTAAGCCAATGCAATCTAAAATGTGATTTTTTTTTAATTTTTTTTTTTAATCCTGTCTTATGGATAGGAGGCTTCTGTGGGTGTTTAGCTTGTCCTGTTCTTCCTGTTCATGATTCTGAACCCACTGGCTGGTATAAAAGAACGGTCATGTGAAAAAAATAAAAGGAAATTTGTGCCTATACTGGATTTGCCCCTTGGTAAAGGAATGCATCTGTTATTACAGAGTGAAAGATGTTTGATTAATGTACCACACCATCAGACCTGCTCTTGGTCTGATTACAAGTTATGGGTTATTATTTAGANATTACAAGTTATTGGTTATTATTTAGAAAAACATTCACCCGCTATTCCTTACTGCGTTTTTTTGGTTTTTATTTTTTCAAAGAAAGGGTGGATTTTTCGTCGACCTCTTTGTGAGAGTATCAAATCAGGTTGCGGTAAATATGTATAAGCAACTAGGCTACAGTGTGTACCGAACAGTATTAGAGTACTACTCTGCTAGCAATGGAGAGCCAGATGAAGATGCTTATGGTAAGTACTTGTTCTGCCTCAAGTTGAATGGAAGGATCCTCATGTTGAGGGTTCCTGGGTTTCTTTGAATGATTTTTTTCTTTTTTTTTTTTACTGTGAAACAAGTTCAGATAGTTGTTGATGAATAGGATTTCGTATACTCCTTTAGGTAGCTTCTCCTACTGAATTACATCAGTTACAAAACTTAATCTTGCTATTTACATGTTTTGTAGCATCTGTGGCAAAATAAACCACAAAACAAGAATAAATTAGTAAGTACAAAGACTTAAGTACTTAGTCTTTGTACAAAGACACTTAACCTGTAGGCAAGATGAAAATAAAAATGCAGTTTCTTATCTAATTTTTCTTTCGAATGCTCACACCTAGTGGCTGGGCTTTTTGTTAATGTTAGCGGGGGAAGGAATTGCAGTGCTTTCCTCATTTCTTCCCGTAACAGCGACGTGAAACGTTGTTCTTTCTCAGATGCCTAACTACAAATTTACAAGTGTTAGTGGTCAACAGCGGCAGAGAATTGGGTGGCATTTTCAATTTAAAAGGGAAGGAACATGGAAATTCAAGTATGTTCATTCTGTTAACAAAACTGAAGTACCAGCTGCTTCCTCTTTCTAGACCTTCTTTCCTTTAAATATCCTCCCCGAAGAGTTACACGGCCATGCTGTGTATCTCCTCTGTTCTCGCACTATTCATTTGATATGCAGGAGTACTATGAAATACAGGAGCTACGGACAGACATCTACCATTGTTGCAGATGCCTTAAATTGTATATTTGTTCTTTTAGCCTGCCATTTGCTTTCCATTCACTTGAGTTTCATGCAGTGTTATATTCCAATTGATGACATTGCTGCTGAATGACATTTAGGACATCAGACTATTAGAGTGTGTCCAGAGGAGGGTGACCAAGATGGTGAAGAGTCTGGAGGGCAAGATGTGTGAGGTGTGGCTGCGGTCACTTGGTTTGTTCAGCTTGGAGAAGGCTGAGGGGTGACCTCATCATGGTCTACAGCTTCCTCAAGGGGGGGCATTGGAGGATACGAGGGAATGGCATGAAGCTGTGGCAGGGGAAGTTCAGCTTGGACATTAGGAAAAGGTTCTTCACTGAGAGGGTGGTCGGTCCAAGTGGCTCCCCAGGGAGGTGGTCACGGCACCAAGCCTGTCAGAGTTCAAGGAGCATCTGGATGATGCTCTTAGTCATATGGTTTAGTTTTATGTAGTCCTGTGAGGAGCAGGGATTGGATCCGATGATCCTTATGGGTCCCTTCCAACTTGAGATATTCCACGATTCTGTGAAATCTTTTTGATTAAAGATGGTCTTATTGTAATACAGAATTTGCCACCACTTTGTGCAATGACTGTCTTTTATAATAGCATTCTTTTTCTTTTGCCACAGATATGAGAAAAGCTCTTTCCAGAGATACAGAGAAGAAATCAATTATACCTCTGCCCCATCCTGTGAGACCAGAAGACATTGAGTAACTGTGAGCTGTGATTCTCAGGCAACTTGCTGAGAGTGTCAGGTTCCTTCTCCCTCCAGCCTCCAAGAACTTAGGGATGAGAAATGTTAGGCTCAATGTTTTTCCCTATGAAATACTAAAAAGCAATATTGAGAAGCTGACTAATGCTGCTTCTGTTGGTAATGGCTGCATACTCCTGCACTTAACACCATTATTTTTCCTTTCAAACATTGGAAATTCAGAGACTATTAAAATGGAATTACCTCATATATGATGTTTTCTTGGTTTTCTTTCAAACCAAAAATAACTGAAGTCAGTAACAGCAAAAACTCTTCAAATGCATTTATTCATGACTAATGAAAATACCATACAATACTCAAGAAACAGAGCAGGGGAAGGCGATGTATTAGTACTTGCATAGAATATAAACCTGTTATACATAATGTAGAAATGTCTTTCCCCTCTTCATGGCACAGGCACTGAACTTAGGTTCATTGTTGATTTGAAAAAGGCAGACAAGCAAAGCAGTCGAGGCTTTCTCTCCACCACAAACCAGATTCAAGACACATTCTGTGTTCTGCATACCTTACATGCTGTGTCCGCTGAAGTAATCTGTGGTAAAGATTTCTTGTTTTCTCATACTCTTCTTGCTCAATTTCAAGGTTAGTGTAGGATTTCCAAAGAACCTGCAAAAGAGAGGTCTCTCATGCTCACAGCATCTTCAAATGACCCTATATCTAACACTGAGATAATGCTTTTTTTTTTTTTTTTTTAATGGAGAAGGATGGATAAATGTGGAATTTGCAGAAATTAAATTCAGAGATCAGAGTATTAACTGACTGTACAAGCTAGGATTAAGACTTAAGTAATATCAGATCTTGTGCACATAATCCATTTAGCTTACTTCTGTAAGCATGTTTCTCCCTCCACGTTTTATCATGGGTTTTATAGTCCTGTGTAGCCTGCCAAGAAACAAATGCTAACTTAGAGGAGATACAGGCTAAGCCACTGCGGTGAGCAGTTCTGTTCAAGCTGGCAGATTATTTACATTTTAATTAGCCGCACTGTGTAATAGTGGGTTTTGTTCCTGTTTTTCTTCCATCCTTATATACAGCTTTCCGTCCCTTTTTTCTCTCACTTTCTGTCTGGTGTCCCATCTCTCTTGTTCCATCTGCTCCCCATCCCTATCCCATTCCTCATCACTATTTTGTGCGCTCTTGTTTTTTCTTTTTTTTTCTTTTTTATTTCTCCGTGCCTTGTCTTTCACTCTGCCATTCCTGTGTCTTGTGCCATGTCCCATTTTTGAGGTGACAGGAGTGACAATCAGGTGTGACAGGTTGTCAGAAGCAGGTCCTCCAGACCATCGCTGTTTTTACCTTCTCCATCTCTTTGTCCCAATCTGCATCTTTCTATTAGTCAATCCCTCTTCCTTGTTCACTATCCTTTGTCTCTCTCTGTATGCGCCGCTCCCTGTCCCCATCTTTATCCTTCCTTCTTTTCCTTTTTCTGTCTGTCCTTTTGTCCTACTCCCTGACCCTATTTCTTTTTTCCATCTCACCATCCTTTTTTCCCCTGTACCTTTCTGTCTCTGCTCCTCAGTCCTCCCTCATCCTACTTTTCTCTTTATAACCCAGTTCTGCTCCCTGCCCCTATTCTTTTTTTAATCCCTCTCTGTCATGCTGCCCATCCCAGGGTTGTTTTTTTTTATCTCTGTCCTGTTCCCTGTCCTTTTTTTTTTTTTTTTTTTTTTTCTTCTTCCCCTCCCTCTTTCTNNNGTGACCTTCTCCCACTCCCTCTTTCTGCCTCTCTTCCTTTGTCCCTGCTGGTTCTTTTCCCCATCTCTGTCCGACTCCCTTCTCCCCCCCGCCCCGCTGTGCCTCTGTCTTTGTCCCCATCTTTCTTTCCTGTCCCGTTCCCCGCCTCATGCTTTCTCGCTACGCCCCCGCTGTCCAGCCGGCTGCCGCTTTTCTCTTCTAGGTTCCTGCACCGCGCTCCTCTGCCCAGCAGCCCATCGCTCCAGGAGCCGACTGACCCATCCTCCCTGACAGACCAACGAGCGTGGCTCCGGGAACCACTGCCGCGGTGTCCCAGGGACAGGGGGAGCCCCGCAGGCCCCGAGCCCCGGAGCCGAGCCGCTCCCAGTGAGCCGCTCCCGGGACTGGGTACGTGCGTGAGACCGAATAAACACTCGCCGTCTCCTTTCCCCTCACGGCTGCCTTTGCCCCGGGCGCGGGGCTGTGAGGGAGCCCAGGCCAGGAGGCGACGCAGGGCTGGCTCAGGCGACGCGGCCCCTCTTCCTGCCGGGCGCCAGCTGCGGGCCGGGGCTGGAGGAGCCCCAGGTGCGGGCGGTGAGGCTGGTGGCGACGGCCCCTCCCCGCAAAGGGGCTGGTGCCGCCGGTGCTGCCCTGCCCGGGTGGCCGCGAGGCGCCGCTGTGGGGCCAAGAGAGGAGCGGAGCGCTCGCCGAGCGTCGCCCCGCTGCGGCTGCACCGAGGGAGACGGTGAGCGCGGCCGCGCGTCCCTGGGACGGCGAAACGACCCGGGGGAGGGAGGGGGGTTTCGGGGTCGGGGCCGCGCGATCGGCCGGCGGTCAGGGAGGAAGGCCCGAGCGGGTCGGCAGGTGCCGCCCCCGGCACGGCCCAGAGCCCTGCTCCCGGGGCTCGCCCTTCGCCCCGCCGCCGAGGG
>VZTL01041566.1:863-28418 GCA_013400535.1 Scopus umbretta
TAGGATCTTCAGTCATATCTGTCCTTGCTCTCCTGCACAAGAAATATTGAGTTACTACTTCCACCTCTCTTCTTTCCCACAAATCTCCAAAAGCCTGATGAGAGTCCTTTCACTTACTGTTTCACAACACCTCTCCGTTCATCGTGTGGTGCTGCCCGTGCCTGCTCTGCTTCCTGTTGCTGGTAGTGCAACACTGAGCTTTGCCACCCCTAGTTTAGGTTGCAAAATTAAATTTTATCTATGTTAACATGAGTCCGTTCCAGGTATAGCAGAATGCACCTCGGCTTTGATATTGCTATAATTCAATGTTCATGAAGTTAACATCCTAATTTAAAAGCTGCCGTAGAAAGACTCCCCAGTGAGGCAATCCTCAGTTCACAGGCAAGAAATCACAGATTTTCAGGGCTTCGGTTGAAGCCAACTATGCAGTAGTTTTACATGAAGGATCTTAATGAGAAGATGCAGTGGTAATCAATGTAGTAATTCTATATTATCTAAAAATGTTTTTCTTGATGATGTTCCCACACTTATGGAGTTTTAAATGTTTTAATTTTAATGTTTCGTAAATAATAAGTTGTCATTGTTGATGTTCGAGGATCTAAAAAAGATGGAAAAAATGAGGCTGTGCTATAAACTAGATTATTAGCAAAATGTAATTGTGAGCATTTTTACACTTTGACACTGAAGTGATCATCTTGGATTGTACCACTGGCAGTCCTCTCAGATAATTGAGGCAATCTGCTTTCCCAGAGTGTCTGCCAACTTAAAAATAGAATACCTTGTCTACTACCATCTTCTGATTAGAAAATACTGTTTTACAGCTGTAAAGAAAAATAAAACGTTTAAAACTCAGATTGGAAACACATGTTCAGCTGGAGAGAATACCAGGATAAATTCAACACCTGTGGATTTGCCATATACTTGGGACTATGGCCATGAAAACTTGTAGTAGTATTCCTGGTTTGGGGTTTTTTTGGTGGTTGTGGCGGGGTTTTTTAATCTCTTGTAGATAAGCAGGTTTTAATAAAAGCTTTTTCTTTTTGGGGGGTCATCTTTACAACGATAACGATGTGACATGCTAACAGGAAAACCAGTTGCAATGCACGTGCTGAAGAGGGAGGCCTAGGCCAGGAGTCAAATATTCCATGTCAGTCTGCAAGATTAAAATGTTTGTAGTTTAGCATTTTACACAGGTTTTTACTGGAGTCTATCCAGATATTTGCATGCAAAGAATTATTGCTCAATGACAAATTGTGTTGATACAATCTAGTATGTCGGGAAATTTCCACTCTAGTATGGTCGTGTGCCAAGTATGATACCTTTTGGGAATAATCAAATAAATGCTGTATTTTGGCCTCAAAAGATAAGTGGACAGCAACAGCAGTTTTCTATAATTTTTGAAACATTGCAGTTTCTGTATCCTTGATCAGAGGCAATTAGCATTGTTGCTAGTTTGTGCTAAGGTAGTAATAGAAAAAAGCTGAAACCATAAACCAGCCTTCAGCATCTGTAAAATACTCCTCAGGAAGAGGAGTATCTGCATATATGCCTACTTGGACTATCTATGCTCCAAAGTGCGATTCTGCAAATGTGGTGCGAAGTAGCACTTTCTCCCTAAGCAGTTCAGGCACCATTGTGAAATTTGCTTTGTGGATGTTGTCTGCAAAAGTGGGGTCTGGCTGCCTGGCAAGCCCAGTGTAAAAGTGAAGGACTGGATTGTTTCACCACATTCATCATCTGCATATGCTGGAACCAGTTTCTTTGGAGAGCAGGGACTGTTTTTTCCTTAATGTTCAGGAACTGCTGTGTGTACATAGTTGCTACTTAGCTGTGAACTGAGTAACTCCTGGTTCACGCATTATTTCCAAAAGTATTCTAGCACCTAGTTGTAATGATATTCGGAGCTGCACTAAATCAGGATAGTTTATCTGATAATTAACTAGAGCCAGCATCAGCTAACAGGAGAAAACGATACGTGTTATATGGGAGCTAGTGTGCTCTGGTAGCTAACAGATTCCATTTTAAATCTGCTCATCTGCCCTTTATCTTGTGTATTTTCTACTGTATAAATACTAGTTTGGAGCTTGCTAGCTGACACTTGTTTTGCAGTCTTATTCGCCTCCCAGAGCTCTATGCAGGAGAGCTCTGCTTCTAATCATGACAAAGCTACTGAAACTTTTTAGCGACAGCAACCCAACCCTACAGTAAGTGCAGCATCTCCGGCAGTACAGAGAGATTATTTCATAAAGATTCATCTCAACCGTTGGGCAAACTGCAGTAGTGTAAGGAACAATCTTATGCTGAAGTGGATATGTAGAAATGTTCTGCTTTGGAAAGCCTGAGCGTACCAGGTTGATGTGTATTTGACAAAAACGGCTGAAGGGAATGCAGGTCTGATTCAAAGACTGGGGCGGCTGTGCAAACACATTTTGAGCACGGTGGATGCTGCATCAGGCTTCTTCACTTAAGTCCTTCCTGCTTCTGAGGCTTTTCAGGCAAGGCTGGCGCTCCACAGCCCACACTGTGGACAGTGAGAACTGAAAAATTTACTGTGTTCTGGGTTTTGGAACCAGGTACTGAAAAAGGACATGCAAGATGAGTCAGGAAGATAAGTCAGGAAGCACTTAAGAGCTGTTCGATGAGCGAGCCTTAGAGTTGGTAGTAATAGGTTTCCTACAGTTTTTCACTCTGCCTTTGTAGCACAATCTGTAGAAGAAACTAAGCCTGAGGAAGGTGTATGAAAATTAAGTATATTTGTTGTATGTTTGCCAAAATGAAGTATATTTGTTGTACATAACAGTAGCATTCTTTTGCCTTTTTGATAACCTAAATATTTCAATGACATCAAATGCTAGTTTTTAAGCTGACTGTCTAAGAGAGGAGGGGTCTCACTTTTCAAATAAGGTTTTGAGGCTGAAAGTTCAGTTTGCTTGTATAACTGGATATGTGATATCTGGAATTTCAGTATTAACTTCATTGGGGACCTTTCAGATAATTTAATTCACTTGTACTCTTCGTAAATGTTTTTTTATTTGGCAGTAAAACAATTGTAGGAACAAGGATTAGTTTGTGTGTTTTGTGAAGAGATTACACTTATTTATTGCATTTCATGTTTATGTTGGAATACTACTGACATTATGAAGTCAGTCAAAAAGGCTTAACTTTTAAAATGACAGCTGAAGTCTTAACACTGAAAGCTCTTTGATGATTAGAAGTGTTTTCTTTAGAAGGAGAGAGATATGGGAAAAGAAAAAAGTGCTAGTGGGATTCAGATCTCTGTCAACACTTTAATTACACAGCTCACGGTTTTTAGTCACTGTACTTAAGTCTTGCTTTGTGCAAAGCTTTTATTTGCTTCTGTGACATTATTTTGTAGTTGTTATCTACTGACCACTGGGCAATGTCACACTAATGTAATGAATAATAATGTTAGTATTACTTAAAGAGCAGGGTTTGTGGGGTTGTTTTGCTTTTGGTTTGGTGGGTTTTTTGGTGGTGTATTTTTGGTGTTTTTCTTGGGTTGTGGTTGTGGGGTTTTTAATTTTTATTTTATTTTTTTTTTGGACACAGTGAAGGGAAAAGTTTTCAAGGTAAATTCTTAGTAGCTGGTGGACATATAAGTACAAATGTTTTGTCAAGTCCTGTGTAAATTCCTGCTTTGCCTATTCTGTTCCTGTGCGATGAGTTTTATTTTAGTGTACCCATTTGAATGGTGATAGCTCTGTATGTGATTGGTCCCATGGTTGCATTTGTTGACATAAAATATTGGCTCACATGCCTTGTGAGGAAAAGATAAGCGTCTTTGGTTTCAAGGTCTAGCTCTGTTTGTATGGAGCTGGTGATAATACTTACTTTTAACCCGTTCAACACCTTTCTTAAAATGACCCACCATCATACAGGTCGATCCTCTAATTGGCATGAAGCACTCCAGCTGTTGTGAGAATCCCAGAAGCAACTAACAGAAAACTAATATAGCCATCTCTTCAGACACTGTTTTTAAGCAGGGGTAATATATATAAATATAGATATGTACTTCCCTATCTTGCCTGCTTCATGTCTTGCAGTCCTGAAAAGCTGGAAATAACCACACTTAAATCCAGTAAATACATTACTATTGTAAGTAACAAATACAGTTTTAGTAGCTTACTAAATGTTCAATGTAGTTTATTTACATATTGAACTCCACAAACAATTTTATCTATTTATAAACAGGATGTAAATATGCTGATGCAGAAAACTGCCCAAGAGTGATGGAAGCTGGTCAAAATCTGGAAGAAAAGGAGAATAATGATATTTTTCATTCTTCAGTAGCTTAGAGAAGTCAGTCAATCTTGTCATTGTGATGACGTGGCTCATACAACTTTCATTTTCAGAGACTAGCTGGGGGTTGCTTGTAGCACAATACATTTTCTAATTGATATTGTCCTTTGAACTGTGTATTTCTTTTTTTTCTTTCTTCATTTTCATTGCTTTTTTCCCTCTGTTTCTTCATTTGTAATGTCTTTCCTACAACTCTTTCTGCCAATTCTTTCTCCCCCAACTCTTATTTTACTTGTCACTCCTCTGTTTCTGATTTCGTGTACTAGAAGTGTTGGTAATGTAGAATTCCTGGAAAATAAGGGCTGATTTCTGTCAGAGAGTCTATTTCCTGTAAAATAATTATATTAAAAATTTTAAAATTTGCTTTAAGGATGTAGAGTATACCATTCAGGTCACAAGGGCCAGAAGATCAGTTCAGGAGATCAGGATATCTCTAATGTAGTTTTCTTTTGTGATATCTTGATGTGTTTGTCATGTGAAAGGGCTTCCTCTGCCTAAGCAAAACAGTTGCATAGAGAAGGAAACTGCTTTGCCATAGCAACAGCATTGCGGTCCTGCTGCTCTGCCTGTGCCAGGGCCTTGGAAAGCTAGCTGCTGTTGTGAAGGGTCAGCATATAGGCAGAGGCAGCTGCTGCTGGGGCGGCAGAGCCACTCCAAAAGCCATGCTTGGTGCCCAACCCTTCCCATTCATGTACCTCTTCAGTTGGCTCATCGCTGCTCTCAATTCCCTTTCTTCTTCCTGTTCCTGCCAGAAGATCAGGCTGGCTGTGGTGCCATGTTCTCATGCAGGCTTGCTTCTGCCACAGAGAAGCCCTGAGATGATTCTGTTTGTGTTGGTTGCTCAGTGGTTTATGTGAAATGAGTTACTGACCTTTCTGCTTCCTTAAGAGGCAGTGGTTACGTCACAGCTGACATTACGTGGTGTAAATAACATAGCTGAGAGCTGTAGGAACTGAATGAGTGAGCAGGAAAACTGAGTGAGCTTTCAGTTCAGCCAAGGGTGACACAGCCAGTGTGTGGGAACAGTTCTTTTGCCTTTCCTTCTCTTCAGTGCTAAGCAGAAGAGTTCTGGTGTTGGGATGAGCAGCCTCATACCTTGTTCTCCAGAGCATGCAGTCAATACCAGCAAGATGAAATACAATATACCACCTCCTTGGTATATAGATGGCATCATGCAGTGCTGGCATCATACAGTACTGCCACCAGTAAGGATAACTCCACTTGATATTATTTCATAGATTTTGTTGCAGGATATTTCAATAAGAGGGCTAATAATTGGTTTGGGCTGACTGTTTTAATATCTGCTTTTGTCATGGACTGAATGACCAGCTACCATTTACTGTCATTGCCTGCAGTTTCCCTTGGACTTACTCAAGCTCTTTTCATTTAGCCTGCTTTCTGAAGAGTTTTCAGGAAACAAATCTGTTCATATGCATCTATCTATATGCAAGGAAAAGAACAAGTCAGATCTATGACAAACTGAAAACCAAAAAATTCTCCACATTCTTATAATAAAACAACAGCAATAGCCCAGCGTTTTGTGTAGCACAAAACACTGCTGCTGCCATTTCTTACTAAATATTATGGAAGGATGCTGAAGGGGGTACATAAGACAAATGTTATTATTTTTTAATAGTAGATCTCATAGTATTTTTCTTGGCAATCAGAGTAATCTTTCAGATCATCTTTTTTTGTCTTTAGACAAATATCTTTGCTGCTTCAACGTACAGCTACTTATTTAGTGGGCTCTCCTAACAAGACACAGCTTTTCTTGCTACAGAAGTTGGTAACACAATTAAAACTTCCCTCAGTTACTTGCTTTTATGAAAAAGTGTTGCTCTGTTTTGATTCCTACTATGAGGTTTTTCAATGGTTCATTTCTCTTTGGAAGTAGTACTGGGTTTGATCTCACACTCGTTTGCTCTGCATTTCTCGTTAGCTCGCAGTGTGCTGAGAGCTTGCTGGTTTCAGAAATGTGCCAGTGTTAGTTCTGCATTTGAACAGGTTGTCGTTTACAAGCCAAATGCTAACAGAGGTGGTTACTGGAGCCTCACTTGTCTTTCTGCAACAAATGTTGATTTTTATGGTGGTGTTTACGGATATAGTGATACCAGGCCTATTTGCCTGCACAGCAGAGGTTACCTAAGGGATACAGGACAAGAACTTCATGGAGTTATAAGGCCTTTTAAGAAAGGCTTCCAGCTCATTTCAGGCCTTGACAAAGTTGCTCACCTGTGAAAGCTTTACTAGTAGAAACTTGTTGGAAGGAAAGTAGATCCAGGTGGCTATTGTGTAAATGTGGGGAGACCTTGTCTGAAAGGTTGTTAAAGGGAGAGAAAATTAGAAGAGGGGAAGTAGATGTTTTAGCTTGTCTTCATTTCTGGGGCTGTTTATACATATATGAGAGAGTTGCCTGTGAGAAATTGAATACTGAGATAATTTCACACTTGTGACTAAATGAATTTAATTAAAGTTATTTATTGCTCTTTCTCCCTGCTCCCACAAACACTCACTCAGTATCTTTATGTGGCTGTTAAAAGGTCATTAGAGTAGAAAAGAAAACATATGTTTTATTCCCCTGACTATTTAAAAAAAAAAAAAAAGCTAGAATTAATAAAAACACCAGGTTTCAGATGTGCTCCAAACCACTGGGGACATGCAAGTGAACACCGATGGGAAACAGCTTCAACTTGTAACTGTCTGTTGGCTAGAGTTGTTTTTTAGTTCATTTTGATCATAGAAGTTTTGAAGAAACTTTTCTTATTACTGCATCTTTTTAGGATTTGGTAGAGAGATGATACGTACTTTCTTGTAGAATTTTTTATTTATTTTTTAAAAAGAACTACTGAATTTCATCCCCTGGTAAGATTCTTTTCCACCTGGGTCATCCTAGTTTCATTCTGAGCAAAATACAGGTTGCTACGTTGACCTGTTCAAGGAAGTGTCTGTGTGCACATATCACATCACACACAAATACCCACATCAGTCTTAAGGCAGAATATTAGGCCTTACTTTCCAGAATCTCAGAATTAGAAGACAATACTCATTCAGCCCCAGTCACAAAGCTGAAATGATTTCAGAATTTCCTTTACGTCTGTATTGTCGACAATTATTTTTCTCCTTGCAATATGGACAATTTGGATATCAAAAGTCTTCACTCCTAAAAAAAATTTTAGTAAATTTTGTACTTATTTGATTTTTGAGGGAACAAAAATTCATAAGTAAGTGAAAAGGCATAGGAAGTACTTTTTATAATAGACTTCTAAATGTATTCAAAGGTATTAACAAGCTGATTTACCTGGTTTTGCCTTCATAGAGTGAATTAATAGTGAGAGAACACCTGAAAGTTTACCTTGTTCTTTTTTTCAGAAGTATACATTCTGAAAGCAGAGTTAAGTCAATGTCATTTAGTAGCAACGTAGCTTTGCCTTTTCTACAAGTCCCTCCTCTCCATGGGTTGTGGAGTTATCTTCAGACAGCCATGGACTGTAAATGCCAGGTTACTGTTCCCTGATTTGAGTTAAAACAGTAGCTTCCTTTCACAGATCTAGTCTCACTTTTTGTTCCTGGCTTATCTTGCGTGTTTTGTATAGGCCAGGTGGTTGGGAAAAGGAGGAGCAGCTTGAAGTGTGCTCAGTATCTATTGAATTTTTAAAAATTGCCCTTATCACTTAGATGAGTACAATTAAAGCATGTTACCCTGCTCAGATTTTGACTGGTTTGGGTTGAGCTGTGCAATGTGTAGCTGCAATTGTGCTGAACTGTAGATATAATGTTCCATGAGAATTCTAGTTTCAGGTCAATAACCTTGTCTCTGTACAGTATATAAGAATTTCAATGCATGCTATTTCATTAGTCCTTGGTAAGCTGAAATCAATATGGGTTCTTGCACTTTTAAGCAATATACTGTATAAGAAACCATGCAAGGCAATCTCTTGGGGGGTTTCTTTTTTGTTGTCACTTGAACTATATGTAACAAGAACCACAGAAAAAAAAACCCAGCTCTTCAAAGAACATATTCACTAAAGTGCTCAGTGTGTTTCAGCATTGCCTTGAAGGCCAGGGCAAAAAATATCTTAAAAGTACAGGGGGAAAGAGGGAGGTACACAGAAGCATGATTGTATCCAGTCATTTGAGACAAATGTCAACAGCTTCACGCTATGTAAGTCAGGTATTTATGTCATAATGCTTATATTAGAGGAAAATAAGTGTTTTCTTTCAGGATAAGGATGTATACAAGGTATAAAAGGATTAAATCACTGGCTGTATTTACTATTAAAAAATAAATATAACAAATACGAGATAAAGCATGACATGCACTAGCTTACTGTCTGTATCCCACGGACAAAAGTACTTCTATCTGGTGATGTTAAAATGAATCATGTAATTTGATTTATAGGAGCAAAGTGAATTTAAACAGAACACCTGCTGTTTATCAAACACTTCCAAAACCTCATATTTTTAGGAGGTGAGAAGTAGTTAACAGCAAGTACAAAAGAGTGCTCTTTTATCTGATAATTCTATTTCAGCCTTGTACTAGCAAACTTGGACACCATCACTTGAGCAGAGAGAGAGAAGACAGTTTTTATAGCTCTGAAAGGGCGTTTTACTATGGTAGTAACTAATACAACTTTCTTTTTTTTTTTTTTTCCATGAGAGTGATTTTGAATCCTTTGTGTTTGTTGTATTCCCAGCTGTATTCAAGCTATGCCCTTTAGATGGTTATTCTCAAACAGACAAATGTATGGTTTGCATGTCTATGTCTAAAGCAACTGTGAATTTTTGGCAGCAAAGCTGGTTTTCTTGCATCAAGTGAATGAGTTTTATTCAAAAAAATGGCATGCTTTTAAAGGTGAAGGTGGTGAGTAGTGCTCTATAAATCCGCTTGCTTCTTGTTAACTGGTGACTGCCCCCTGCGTATAAGGTATGGAGCGTGAGAGCTGTCCCTGCAGACCTGTTCTTGTGCACACTGGGCTGTGTAGGTTTTGGGTATCTTCACAGCAGTAACTTCAATAGATGTGCATGCATTCTGAATGTGGATATGATGTTCTAAAATGGGGACATGAAAAAAGTCCACTCCCAATTTCTTTGCACTGGAGTAAATATCAAAAGTGATTTAAAGGAAAGAGAAGGGAAGGCTAATGTAAGTCTGCAGGTGCAACACTTCAGACTGCATCTGTGATTCCCTATCTAAAGTCACTGTCCTATTGCTGCAAATTTTTTCTGTTTATTAATCTCCCAAGAAAATGCTTTTCCAGAGTTGATGCATTAGATCAACTCTGGAATAGGCATTAAATGTTCTTTCAGTCAGTAAAAAGTCACTTGATATTTGAAAACTTATTCTGGCAGTCTAGGGAATAAAAAAAAAAAACAAACAAACATTTGAATTTGCAGATTTTCTTTTGTGAAATATCAGAAAGCAATCTGTGGAAGTTGTTACTGTTGTGGTTGAAAGAGCCCCATGATTTTACGCGTGCTAGGGCTTTGGCTTGTTCCCAGAAATGTTTTTCTATTTCTCATTATGGAAATATTTTAATCTGCTCTCTTTATATCTTTTTAAGATGAGGTTGGCTTACCATCATCCTTTTTCCCTGGAGGTCACAAATAGTCTAAGTACTTTCTTAGAAAAAAAATTTTAGTTCTTCTCCAATAGTATATCGTATCTGTATAGACTTTCAGGTCATGCTTTCTGCTGTTTGTCAGTGTATGAGAAAATATGGGAACTGTAAACTGACAATTGAGAAAAGTGTACCCCATCTTTGATTTTTGGAAAGTGGAGAATGAATGGCTTCATTTCCCTTTAGCAACTTGTCAGTCTGTAATGTGAGTGCTTTCTTTAAGTTACTCATACTACTTTGAGACGAAGAATCAAGTAGGGGCTTGAAAAGTTATTCAACTGGGACTTCAGTGACAAAAGCACCTTCCATCAGCATAAACAAACACAAACTTTTAGTAGCAAGATAACCAAATGACAGTCAAATGCAATGAATTGCAAATGCAATTGATTATAAAGTATAAACTTAAGTCAATCATTTCTACTCAGATTTATGAATAACATCAGAAAGTCCTTCTGTATTTTTTTATATTCATTTAATTTGTGAAAGTGAGATGTATGAATTACTAATGTGTTCTTTAAGAAAGAGAATTTTTTTCCACAATGATTCCAATCTCAATGGTTTGAAAGCAGTCAAGATTATTGTGTTGCTCACATCGTACTCTTCCTCTATGTACTTTACTGGGTTTAGAATTTCTCACGATCTTCTCTGTTGAGCATTCCCAAATATGAAGTGTTTTTTCCCAAACTGACTGCTGTAATGCAATCTGAAATATTATTTTCTAAACTGGAATTATATAAAATAGCATATATATGTTTTCCAAGTGCCTTGCAATTAAGTTGGTCCTTTCATTGTGCTCAGCAAATATCAGAATTATTTTCCCAGCAGGCAGTCTTGAACACAGAAGCTATAAAATCATGAATTCTGATAACAATCTATTTACTGCTAATATTCTTCTGTACAGCTATATTTTGAAAAAAAACTTTCCTATTAAGTTATAATAGGGGGGAAAAAACCCCAACTAGTTCAGAATCAGCTGAAGTGTATTTAGAGACAGGTCAGAAAGAAAATGATAAATTTTGGACAGGCTGGAAAATTAAAGGCAATGTGTGTGCATGGTGCATCTTTTGGGTTTTTTGTTTGGCTTTTTTCCCCCTCATTCATCACAGACTCTGGATCTAAGCATTAGTTATGTTTATCCTTTAATCCTACTTGTCTGGGTTTGTTTATGTAAGATTTATTATATAGCCAGGGTGGCTAGTT
Organism: Scopus umbretta; assembly: GCA_013400535.1. Classification (NCBI taxonomy): domain Eukaryota; kingdom Metazoa; phylum Chordata; class Aves; order Pelecaniformes; family Scopidae; genus Scopus; species Scopus umbretta. The sequence continues at coordinate 12,002 of VZTL01041566.1, forward strand.
AAATTAAAAACAAAACTGACCCTCAGTGCAAGAATACCTAAGAACAGATTACTTTACATAGAGAAGTTAAATTTATTCTCAATTCATTATGTAAGAGTTGGGCTCCACATTTCCTGAGTCAACATGAGACGGAAATTACTGCCAGTTGTATCTGCCTGTTTCCACTTAGAGATCTAATGTATGAAGAGCAAACCAAGGAGGAAGAGCAGCTGTGTACTTTTGCTATAAGTATTACCTTAAGAGAGAAACTCACTGAATGACTGTGTTTCATTGTTCAATTAATTAAAACACTATTGGAATTGAATGAGCTTACTACTGGCTGTGTACAAATCTCACCCAGTAGGATTTTTGTTGGTCCCTGGTAACCTTTACTTTACAGAAAATAATTAGTAGATACTAGAAGCGTAGGACTTGCGTAAAAAAACATGAAAACCGTAACATGGGGAGTGCTCCCATCTTTTTCTGGACACAAACCCAATTTTAATAGGCAGAAATTATATTAGGGATTGAATATATTTACCCTAAAATAATTGTTGATATTACAGCTCATTCTGTTAGGGCACTGTAGTTCGAGGCTGGGTTCCTGGTGCTTTTTTGCTTGTTTTTTTTTCTTTATTTGATGAATGTGCTGAAGCAGACAGGAAATAACCAGAGTGCCTAGTTGTCTGGACAGTGACTGAAGTAATAGTTGTGGAAATCACAGATGTTTTCACTCAGTGTGCAATTTGTATTCTGTACTCATAGGGCAAGTATAGAAAAATTATGGTGGGCTTGTGCTGCTAGGAGCTACAGATCAAATTCATCCTAGTTTAAAAGACCTACATGAGGTTTATTCATCTTTAAAATCCCACTTAAAACCTATCTTAAAACCTATTTTAATGTCCTAAGTAGGATTTAAATGATGTCTAGTATAGGTCCTTTGTAGAGAGGGGGAAAAATGATGCTATAGGTTACTAGAAATACATATATTTTACCGTTTCATCAAGCCATATGTAACAGGATTTCAGGGCCACTGATGGATTGACCTTTTGTGAAATCCTATGCAACCCGGGAATCCCACTGCCCCAGCTCACTTGCTTTGATGCCTCTGTTATTGATTGCATAGTCATATAGCTTTTCCTGAAAAATCTAGGTGGAAATGCCAGTTTTCGATTATTACATCTTTAACAGTGACACGGAGAGGTTAAAAATCCTAGTGGTGATTCTGTAAATCTGAGAGCAAAAATTTAGTGGAGTTCCACGGTTGTTCTGGGCTGTGGTATTAGTTGTATAGAGGAGACATAAGCTTCTCCTGAAAATATGTTTTCATTAAAGTAATGTGTCTTTGCTCTGAGTGCAGCAGGTTTATGGGGTGATGTGGGTGTGTGGTCCTGTGGTTAGAACAGGAGAATACAAGTACAACGGGAACTCTGACTCTGAACCAGCTCTGCCATTAACTCTCTGGGCAAACCATGAAAACTCTGCTGTTCATTTTGCCCATTCATATTGGATAAAATGCTGTTTTCAGAATGGGCTAAGAAGCTTAATTAGCAGACTTACTTGAGATTCTCAGAGAAGAGATGCTATGGAAGTTTAAAAAATACACATAATTATTCACCTAGACTACAAAGTTTTGCTAATATCCTAGCACAGCTGTGCAGCACAGATACTGCATTCTCTTGCTGTGTCAAGACTAGGTGGTTTTGGCTTTCAAAGGCCAGAGTAGTGTTTAATTTACAGTTTTAAAAAATGAAATACTTACACATCTGTACAGTGTATTATTATTATAAACTATAATTAGGTTAATATTGAGTATTTTTTGTCAGCTCACAGTTGGAGTTGGTTTATTACAAAGTAAGTCTAAATCTAATTTATTGTGTCACAAGCTTTTTAAGGTGTGGTATGAGTGCAGGTTTTACTTAATTTCCCCCCTTAGGCAAAATATTTATGTTAGTTAATTATGTGTAATAATTTTCTATCTTTTTTGCTCCTCATCTTGGGAGCACTAACAAACAAATCAGGATGTATGTTTGTCAGAAGCAGCATGGACTGACAGAAGAACAAAAAATCAGTGGGTGGGGACAGGCAGGAAATGTTCCTTTGAGGCTTTATATTCAGCAAGATTTGAATTGCAAGACTGACTTTCTGCATCTGAAACCATTGCTGAAGTGATGAATCAAGCTTGAGGCATAATTTAAGGGAGGGTAATCTTAATGCAATGCAACAGACCTACTAGGAAAATTAGGATTTGGGGGGGGTCTCCAAAATTAAAAAAACCAAACTGTCAGAGTAGGTGGGCTGGGGTTTTTTCTGTTTGTTTGTTTGTTTTGTTTTGTTTTCCTCCATGAAGTATTCCACTAAAGTGGAAAAAAATATATTTAACCAAATGGTCATTTAGACATTACTTTGATCAAAGCATAAAATAATAAGGCAGCAAAGCCATTACATCAGCAAAGCGTGGATTACATTTATTTGGTCTTTGCTAAATATAAATGCTGTGTGCATGGGGAAAGGGTTGCTGCTACACATTATTACAACATGATTGCAAAACATATATTCTCCATGATTGCTTCTGTTTCCAAGTTAATGAGAAAAATGTGTGGCTGATTGTCTTACAAAATTGGGCTCTAAATCATTAAAGTTTTAAATTCCCAGGAAGTCTAGCTTCTGTATGGGCTACCATTTGTAATATCTATGTTTGCACCATGTATACCAATTGAAAGCAATTTGGATTTAGAAGGGTTGCACTCCATTACTGCTGTGACAACAGGAACCTACAGCTTCAATTAGTGGTCAAGCCACTATAGGAGGCATAGTATATTATTGTGAGTAAACACAGGATAAAGTGGACCGTGTTTTGCCTTTAGGGGCTTAAAACTGACAAACCATGGGCAAGATAACAAGGTGCTGCAGGCAGTAGGTTGATATAAAATGCAGATGTGTTTGCAAGAATGAAATTGTTTTATTTTCTGGTTTGCTTTGTCTTTTCCAGGGCAGTTACTCTATTGACAGTCAAGAGTTCCAGACCAGAACAAGAAGAGGAGGATGAGAGCAGGGATGTCACGCAGAGCAAATGTTGAGAGGTGAGCATTTCATGAGCTCTTGTTGCCTGACATAGATGGCAGGGTCTTTTACATTGCCCAGTCTAAATTAGTTAGACCAATATCAGTTCCTCAAAAGATCTGACAGCAGCCATAGGGTAAGAAGGAGATCTGTGATTATCCAGAGAGACTTGTCCAAAATTGATTATTTGAAACCAGTTTGACTTTCTATGGGAAAAGGTAGCAGGTGGCATGGATAACAGACATCTGGCCAATACCATGTAAGCTTTTTCATACCATCCTGCATGCTTATTAAGCAGCATCTCATTTGTTATATGGACTTGCTGAGATAATTCTGAAATGTATACACTAGTTGGCTGGTAAAGCATAGTCAAGAAATTGCTATCAGTGATTCCCTATCAAATGAGAATGTTGTTTTAATGGCATTTATGCAGGATTTGCACTTTTGGGTCAAGTACAATTTCATGCTTTCCTTGCTGATGGGAATGGTAAAAGTAGAAAGGGTGCATGTTGTGCTGGCAGGTGACACTACGCTACAACCAGTTTGAAAAATGGGAATAGCTTTGAAAACTACGTAGTAAAATAATATTGCAAAAATATAAGAAAATGTCAAATCATGCACTTAAAAAGGAATAGTTAGATGGTCATCCTGTAGGGAAAAATGCATTAAAAATTGCTAGGGCTTCTGGTGGATTGTGATGCAAATAGTGGTCAACGTGATTTTTTTGTAAAAATGACAAATGGGGGTGTTTAAGTAGATGTATTGTTTGTAGCAGATAGGCAGTAACCCTCCACTCCATTTAAATGCTTTTACAGTCTCATCTGAACTACTGTTTTCTGCTATTAGCCCTAAGTGGCTAAAACAGTAGCAGGTTAAACATTAAGAAAGGTTTTGTTAACTCTAAGAGTAGTGTGGTACTGGAATGATTGCTGGGTTGTGGAGATTCCAGTGGAGATCTTCAAGAACTTGTTAAATCTTCATTAGTTGGTGACTAACTAATAGTCTAGTTAGGTTAGACTGCATCTGAGAGGAAAAGGTGGGGGCAGCCCAACTTAAATCTTAAACCTTTTTCAGCTGTTTTCTGTGATTCTGTACATCATTCATATACACATATGAAAACCCTGCTTTTGAGTTCTCTTATTATCCATTGTGCATGCTTAGCCCAGAGATTTGTGATTTTAGTGCGACATAAAGTGAGAATTCTGCATGCATTGCTGGAAGGCACTGATATTTTGATGCTTCCATTCAGTAACATTGCCTGAAAAACCTTTTGAGGAATGGAATAATTACACTCCTTGGACAGCATATAAATATATTGACTGTATTTTATAAGCAGGATGTATTTAATACATGTCTTGGTTCATTATGGTACACCAAGTTCACTTACAGGTTCTGTCACATCTAAGACAACTTGGTAAGGGGCTCCTCCATGTCTCCAGGCCATTGACAGTCACAGCTTTGCTAGGATATGATGTTTGTTTGGGAGAAGTTGGAAGTGAACCAAAATCAAGTGTAAAGTTGGGATTTTCTTAATACAGTGAAATGTATTCCAGATAACTAAGATTTACTACATGTTGAGGAGGGCGTAGTTTTGTGTCTAATTCCTGTGGAAAGGGAAAGGAAGTTCTCATACCTTTTTGCAATCTCTAGTATATATTTCCAGGTATTTTGAGCAAATACAGTCAAATAAGTAGTAGCTTTAAACTGTAATTTCATGCCTCCTGGATCATCTAGATCATTCTGGAAAAGGTATGTAATTTCCAAGAGTTACTTAAACAATGGGAAGCTTGTGAGATATTTTCACGTGGTATCTCTAACATCAGCCCAGAAACTCAAGCAAAGACCTTTGTAGAGAAAGAATACAAGGAAGGCCAAAATACGAAAAACTGGTTGGATGATAGCTGAACTGTGTCTCTAGAGCTATGTCTTGTGCCAGTGAAAGGCAACTGGTAAGAAATTGTGTTTTAACAAGAAGCCAAAAATTCTTCTCTAGTTGTGCGTCAGGTCTTTAGGTGGAGTTATATGAACCAGTTTGTCATTTTGTCCCTAATGTATTCTCCCAACCTTCTCTATAATCCAGGCTATGAATTATAAATTATTTTATAGACATTGTTTCAAAGAACTGCTTATCCCTTAGTAATTACCTGTAAGCATGCTGATACATATTGAGTTCTTAAAAAAAAAAAAAAAAAGGTGCATGGATATGACCTAAAGAAAGCAGACCTTTGGACTGCTTTCATTCAGGTTACATAAGGTAATATTTTGTTGCATTATGTCAGTTGTTAGGAAGCTTAGGATGATACCATTTCGTAGGGTTTAAATGATTAATTAGAACCTTGGGTTGAGGTATAAAATTAAAAACTTGTACAGTATGGTCAGCTTTAATTTTGCTGACTGAAACTGTAATGGACTGCTATGTACGGCCAGACATTCCACCTCTAGCAGAAATGGAAATGCAACTGGTATGCAGCAGTTCAGCAAGAGACAAAACAAAACCTAATTTCTTAAATCACGATTAAGTTATCTTTGCAAAATAATGCTAAACCACTAGACTGTTTCCCTTTTCATTACATTTGAAGATTTTTGAGTGGATGTTTTTTGTTCCTCTTACCCCTTTACTTTTATAATATGTAATACATATTTAAAATGTCAGATTTAATCTTTGTCCTGTTTTCAGCTTAATTCAGGTTAATTTTCTTCCTAGTAGCTGACATAGTGCTGTGGTTTGGTTGTAGTAGGAGAACATTGTTGATAACACACTGGTGTTTTAGTTGTTGCCAAGTAGTGTTTATACTAGTCATGGACTTTTCAGCTTTCCATGCTCTGCCAGGGGCACAAGAAGCTGGGAGGGGCCACAGGCAGGACAGCTGACCCCAGCTGGCCACAGGGCTATTCCATACCATATGGCATCATGCTCAGTATAGAAACTGGGGGGGAGTTGGCTGGGAGGCAGTGATCGCTGCTCGGGGACGGGCTGGGCATCGGTCAGCGGGTGGTGAGCAATTGCATTGTGCATCACTTGCTTTGGATATTCTTTTATCATTATTATTATTATTTCCTCTTTCTCTGCTGTCCTATTAAACTGCCTTTATCTCAACCCACGGGTTTTACTTCCCACCCCCTATTCTCTCCCCCATCCCACTGGTGTGGGGAGGGTGAGTGAGCAGCTGGGTGGTGCTTAGTTGCCAACTGGGGTTAAACCACAAGAGTTATCACCATTGAAACTATAGTAGAACTAAGTAAACGAACATACTGTGAACAAAGCTACCTTTTGATCCACGTTGTCGTTAGCAGTCTTCCCTGAATGTTAATAAAAATAAATTAAATTCACAGATGGGCTGAATATTGCTTCCCAGTTCAGAATTCAAAGACTTTCCTACAGTTGCCCCAAAATAAGTAGATAAAAGCCCCTCCAAACTGATTTCCCCCTGCTTTAGTCCTGGGTCTAGCATGAGTTAGGTAGTATGTGGGATCGGTGTTCTCGTGGTGCTCACTTAGAGCCTGTAATGCTTCCTGGGATCTCTGGCACGTATAAATGGTGATGGTAAGAGGAAGTATCACAGCTGTCATTTCCCTCTGCTGCCTGTTTGCGGCTTGTGGCCTCAAAATAAAGGGACACGTGTGGGGCCAGAAATCTAGGTCAGAGAGAATTCTCGCTAGTTACTAGTTGTTACTAATACAACTAATACAACTACTAATACAACATTAGTATGTTCTCCCACTACAGGGCACCACAGAGCTGTGCAGAGCCATGGGATCCTGCGGTTATACTTGGTCCAGTGCAGTGGTAGCCTCAGTTTCCAGTACGGAAAGCCAAAGATAAGCCCAGCAGGGGAAAATCAATGAAGAAAAGTTTCATAGTTTATTGAGGCTTATTAAAGGATGCAAAACACATGAGCCTTATGTAATTTCCTGTGTGGTTAATTTCTAATGGGAAAAAAAAGAACAGTGAAAGTTGACAGACATAATATCTGAGTTGCTTTTACCTTTTTTTATTTGGCCAGCAAAAATTTCTAGATCAAGGAATGTAACTTTCAAAGCACGTATTTTACTGATTTTTTTTTTTAATTATTTTTATATATACAAAATGTGATGGTCCTGGTCACAAGTTCTAGAGATGGCCTATCCAAGGAAAACTTTGGACAAATGAATAAGCATATTTTTATGAACATGTAGATGGCGAGCAGCAGTGAAGAGCTGGATAAAAGAAACAGCTTTGAGAATAAGCAAGTCTAAAGCCACAAAAGTTATAGCTGTGCTGGTGAAGTAATAGTTTACCCCCCTGAGGCCATTACCTTACACTGAGTGAGGATTGTGTGCCACTAATGACTGTTGTAAGAAGCGCATCCTTTATGAGAGGTGGGGCTTGGCAGAGCTCTGAAGCAAAATGTCTGATGTTGGGACCTCTGTTATACCATTTTCTCTACNCCTAATTTCTTAAATCACGATTAAGTTATCTTTGCAAAATAATGCTAAACCACTAGACTGTTTCCCTTTTCATTACATTTGAAGATTTTTGAGTGGATGTTTTTTGTTCCTCTTACCCCTTTACTTTTATAATATGTAATACATATTTAAAATGTCAGATTTAATCTTTGTCCTGTTTTCAGCTTAATTCAGGTTAATTTTCTTCCTAGTAGCTGACATAGTGCTGTGGTTTGGTTGTAGTAGGAGAACATTGTTGATAACACACTGGTGTTTTAGTTGTTGCCAAGTAGTGTTTATACTAGTCATGGACTTTTCAGCTTTCCATGCTCTGCCAGGGGCACAAGAAGCTGGGAGGGGCCACAGGCAGGACAGCTGACCCCAGCTGGCCACAGGGCTATTCCATACCATATGGCATCATGCTCAGTATAGAAACTGGGGGGGAGTTGGCTGGGAGGCAGTGATCGCTGCTCGGGGACGGGCTGGGCATCGGTCAGCGGGTGGTGAGCAATTGCATTGTGCATCACTTGCTTTGGATATTCTTTTATCATTATTATTATTATTTCCTCTTTCTCTGCTGTTCTATTAAACTGCCTTTATCTCAACCCACGGGTTTTACTTCCCACCCCCTATTCTCTCCCCCATCCCACTGGTGTGGGGAGGGTGAGTGAGCAGCTGGGTGGTGCTTAGTTGCCAACTGGGGTTAAACCACAAGAGTTATCACCATTGAAACTATAGTAGAACTAAGTAAACGAACATACTGTGAACAAAGCTACCTTTTGATCCACGTTGTCGTTAGCAGTCTTCCCTGAATGTTAATAAAAATAAATTAAATTCACAGATGGGCTGAATATTGCTTCCCAGTTCAGAATTCAAAGACTTTCCTACAGTTGCCCCAAAATAAGTAGATAAAAGCCCCTCCAAACTGATTTCCCCCTGCTTTAGTCCTGGGTCTAGCATGAGTTAGGTAGTATGTGGGATCGGTGTTCTCGTGGTGCTCACTTAGAGCCTGTAATGCTTCCTGGGATCTCTGGCACGTATAAATGGTGATGGTAAGAGGAAGTATCACAGCTGTCATTTCCCTCTGCTGCCTGTTTGCGGCTTGTGGCCTCAAAATAAAGGGACACGTGTGGGGCCAGAAATCTAGGTCAGAGAGAATTCTCGCTAGTTACTAGTTGTTACTAATACAACTAATACAACTACTAATACAACATTAGTATGTTCTCCCACTACAGGGCACCACAGAGCTGTGCAGAGCCATGGGATCCTGCGGTTATACTTGGTCCAGTGCAGTGGTAGCCTCAGTTTCCAGTACGGAAAGCCAAAGATAAGCCCAGCAGGGGAAAATCAATGAAGAAAAGTTTCATAGTTTATTGAGGCTTATTAAAGGATGCAAAACACATGAGCCTTATGTAATTTCCTGTGTGGTTAATTTCTAATGGGAAAAAAAAGAACAGTGAAAGTTGACAGACATAATATCTGAGTTGCTTTTACCTTTTTTTATTTGGCCAGCAAAAATTTCTAGATCAAGGAATGTAACTTTCAAAGCACGTATTTTACTGATTTTTTTTTTTAATTATTTTTATATATACAAAATGTGATGGTCCTGGTCACAAGTTCTAGAGATGGCCTATCCAAGGAAAACTTTGGACAAATGAATAAGCATATTTTTATGAACATGTAGATGGCGAGCAGCAGTGAAGAGCTGGATAAAAGAAACAGCTTTGAGAATAAGCAAGTCTAAAGCCACAAAAGTTATAGCTGTGCTGGTGAAGTAATAGTTTACCCCCCTGAGGCCATTACCTTACACTGAGTGAGGATTGTGTGCCACTAATGACTGTTGTAAGAAGCGCATCCTTTATGAGAGGTGGGGCTTGGCAGAGCTCTGAAGCAAAATGTCTGATGTTGGGACCTCTGTTATACCATTTTCTCTACATCTCTGGTGGGCTTTCTTTTTACCCTGCTTAAAGCCCTGATGTTGATAGTGTAATTTGGATGTTGTACGTCCCTTCCCTATGCTTTTGGTGCTTGGGGCATTAGAATGACATGTTTCTCCCCTACAAAAGTGGGCACTGGTGGTGGTGGTGAATCTTCCAAAACAGTTTTCTACAACACAGACAAAGCTCCCCTTCCCTGCCTAGTATTTTAAGTGAAACACAACACTGGGTGGGGTGGGCAGCTATTCTTGTTATACTGAGGAAGGACAGCATGGCAGCTTGAAAAGCACGACTGTTCAGTGCCTGCAGCCCTCCCCCAGCAATGAAGGCACCTAGCCAAAGTTTTTTCACAATTTTTAATATGTTCCAGTGCTAAAAGCTAACTTGAGGTTCCAGACAGGTGTAATTCAAATACAGTATTAAACCACACTAGAATATCTTTTCCAGAATGCACCACTACACAGTTTAACTAACCACTGAGGTAACACACCAGAAAGTCTACACTGCAGAAATACTGGTGACTTTTCAACTAGTAGTAGTTAATTTGGCTGACTAGTTTCTATCAAACTGCCCCAGAGAAGTTATCATTAACAATTAAAATAGCAATACTTCATGCTAGCAAAGACATTTTCATATATCAAGAAGTTACTTAACTATCAATTATCTTTCATTAAGTGATTCTTGATGAATTCATCCGTTAAATTAAGCATCATTAAGTGATTCTTGCAGTATCATTCAGAAATGTTATAATTATTTTTCTTTTAAATACAAGGAAACTGAGGTAGACAATTCAGGTGGTTTGCTAATGGCCATGTACAGTACTTACTCTATAACCACCTGAAGGCTAGATTCCCAGGGCTTCTCTTCTGGTATTAAAACCACTAGCCCTGATTTGATACCTGTTTGAAAACAAACAAACAAAACCCCCCAAAGCCCTCCACCACAACAGACAAACAAAACCAAAATACCACCCCCCTCCAAAAAAAACCCAAAACCCAACAACAACAAAAAAACCAAACCACCAAAAACCCCCAACAAATCACCTAAAAAAACCTTCCATCTCGTTTTACAAAATCTTCAGTTTGGCTATACTGCCTACCCAAACATTATCTGAAAATGATTCCATTTAAATAAATATATTTTAGAAAGGGCTTTGATACCTGATAGAAATTAAAACAAGAAACTTTTGGTTTTCAGACCAAGTTTTATTAGTCATGGTTTTGACATTTGTAGGCTCCATGGTATAAGTATGCTTTACAATTGTTTCTTAGGTTGGAAATGCAATATCTTTTCTGTCAGGAAGATTTCTATAAAGTATGCATTTTAACCTTTCATGATTCATCACATCACAGTAATGGTTCCAGTTTATCTGAAGATTTTCAAAATCCCTGTGACTAGATAAAAGCACCCACCACAAAGCTCGCCTCCACTCTAGCTGAATGACCTGCAGAACTGGTAGTATAAAATAGCTGACAAACAGAATCTTGAATTTGATTTCCCCTACCACCCCTTTTAGATTTTCAACTTGCTGTAAAAAGTGGCAGGACTGAACTTGTGCAAACAGGCTGATGTCTTTCTGAGTGTGGCTGAGAAGCACAGGGAAAAGGATGAATAAAATGCTTCTCTAGCTCTTGCATAACTGCATCAGACCCATTGGTACTTGCTTCCCCCAGTCCCTGAGGAAACGGGGGCAGAGGAGCGAAGCTGTGACTCTCACGGCTCAGCCAACAGTGTTAGTATTGCCTTGTGTACATGACTTTCTCTGTCTTCAAGCACAAAGAAATGTACTTTTTGCTGAGGCTGTATTTAAAAGCATAATTTAACCTATAAATGAAGGCTGATTCTGTCCTTACCTAGTGACTAATATTGTTGTTCTCTGGAGCAGAGGGAGGAAGCAGCCTTTCAAAGCCAAGCCATTTCATCTGAAACTTTATTGCAAGTGTAGAGGAATCAGCTTCTTACTGTCATAGAGGACACCACAACTGCAACCAAGTGATGCTAGCTTATGGTAGGTTGGTGGGCTTCATTGCTTAGTTGGACTACGACAGGCTGCAGTGAAGGCAGGGAACAGGTACCTCAGTACATGTAAGGAAATTATTACACATACAATTATTATTTTATGCATAAGACTAATATTGAACGCTGTTTAGAAATAATCTGTAAGATTATTTTGTGATGGAGGGCAAGTGGATGAACATGAGGTTGGAGCTTACTATACTTTTTGACTAAGCAAAGGCTGTGGTGGTGTTCTTGTTCGGATAACACATAAATGTGATAATCATAAGTTCATTCTGAAGAACAGAAAAACAGTGGTTGATTATTTACTTAGAGCAAACTTTCTTAAACTCTTAATCTATTGCATATCTGGTAATGTAACACATTGCACTAATTCTGCCTTTCTACAATACATAGATAGGTTAGACGCTGCACTATTTATAAGCTGTGTTCCTTCCTTTCCCGAGATAACTTGAGTTCTCTTTTAGTAGAGTAATGGCTTCTTCTCTAGTGTGTCACAAGTTAGTAACAGTTTTCTTTACAAGGATTCCATCTCTGAGTATTATTGCACATGTATATTCCACTGCTTTCTGTAATAGGCTGCGTGCCGAATGCCTCTAAACTGGTGATGTGCGGAGCAGCCCTTGCAGGGGCAGCACGTACAGCCCTCTCACCTCTGTGTGAAGGGGCAGTGCTGCTCCACCCTTCCCTTTCTTCTCGTGACCAGTGCTGCCAGTTGAATCTTCCCGTGTTGCCTGAAGCTCAAATTGTTCTTGCTCCAATTGTTTACATGTAAATAACTCATACGCTTTGTTAATTAATGGAGTTGGTGTAAAGGGGGAAAATACAAAACTCATTTTCTTCTAAGTGGGAAGGAATTTTATTTTTCTTGGAGCCCTAGGGTGTTTTATTTGATACTCTCCAGTGTTGACATCTCCACATTTCAAATATTGCCCTTCTTGCCGGGATGTTTTGCTTCAACACTGATGAAGGTAAAGTATACTTTTCCAGACATATCACTTTGAAGAAAGCTATCTGAAAGAAAATGAAATATTTGCAGGCAGATTGCTGGATTGGTGGAAGGTCTTGATTGCTAAGGCCCTGTATTGGGTTTGTGTGGCAAGGTTTTGGTAGCAGAGGGGCTACAGGGGTGGCGTCTGTGAGAAGCTGCTAGAAGTTTTGCCCATGTCTGATAGAGCCAATGTCAGCCAGCTCCAAGATGGATCCGCTGCTGGCCAAGGCCGAGCCCATCAGCGACAGTGGTAGCACCTCTGAGATAACATATTTGAGAAGGCGAGGGAGATGGGGGGAAACAAGAAACCAACAGCAACAACAACAAAAACACAACCGAAAAAAAACAACCAGGGACACAAGCTGCAGCTGGAGTGAGGAATGAGAATATGTGAGAGGAACAACTCTGCAGACACCAAGGTCAATGAAGGAGGAGGGGGAGGAGGTGCTCCAGGTGCTGCAGCAGAGATTCCCCTGCAGCCTGTGGTGAAGAACATGGTGAGGCAGGCTGTCCACCTGCAGGCCATGGAGGTTAATGGTGGAGCAGATATCCACCTGCAGCCTGTGAAGTACCCCATGCCAGAGCAGGTGGATGTGCCCAAAGGAGGCTGTGACCCCATGGGAAGCCTGCACAGGAGCAGGCTGCTGGCAGGACCTGTGGACCCGTGGAGAGAGAGGAGCTCACTCTGGAGCAGGTTTGCTGGCAGGAGTTGTGACCCTGTGGGGGACCCACGCTGGAGTGGTCTGCTCAGAAGTCGTCTGCTCAGTCTGCAGAAGGACTGTAACCCGTGGAAGGGACCCATGCTGGAGCAGCTTGTGAAGAACTGCAGCCCATGGGAAGGACTCACATTGGAGAAGTTTGTGGAGGACTATGTCCCATGGGAGGGACCCCTGGAGCAGGGGAAGAGTGTGAGGAGTCCTTCCCTAAGGAGGAAGAAGCGGCAGAGATGACGTGATGAACTGACCGCAACCCCCATTCCCCATCCCCTTGTGCCGCTCGGGGGAAGGAGGTAGAGAAATTGGGAGTGAAGTTGAGCCCAGGAAAAAGGGAGGGGTGGGGGAAAGGTGTTTTAAGATTTGGGTTTATTTCTCATCACCCTACTGAGTTTTGATGGGGAAAATCAGTTTAATTTATTACCAAAGTCTAGTCTGGTTTGCCCATGATAGTAATTGCTGAGTGATCTCTCCCTGTCATTCTCTAGACCCATGAGCTTATTTTCTCTCTCCTGTCTGGTGAGAAGGTGAGTGATAGAACACCTCTGGTGAGCACTTGACATCCACCCACAGTCAACCCACCACAGGTCCCCACTGCAAAACATATGCCTCATATTTGAAAGATGGGATTTTTATAAGGAGAATCTCACATGTGCTTGCTCTGAGAAGAGGTATCAATCCCTAATGCGGTGGTTAGGCTGTTAGGTACTGTAGCTCCTATGTAAGCTTTGAGTATGAAAGTTGGTAGTTCATAAGACTGGTGGGTGGTGGAATGGGGAGGGGGAATACAAGAAATCAACCTACAAGCTCTCAAATGCTGAATCAACAGCTAAGCTTCACACAGTCCCCTCAACTGTCACTAGCAGTAAGTCCTTCAAGTACAGCCCATGGTGGGGTGATTGGTGTCACAGCAGGAGAAGACTGTGGCCATGCCAATGTCTATCCAACCCCAGGCCATGGTCCCTGTGGCCACCCCTACAGCCATGCCTCCTCCTGTGTTTGGATCCCAGCAGGCATACATATTCTGTTAAGTCATGCTTCTTGAGATTTTTCATCTTTTATTTCATTTTGTGCTCAAACAGAATCAGTATGGCTGTAAATTGAGGGATTTGGATCCTAGGTCTAAGCATCTGTGTGGGGCTTGATGACCTCAGGTCCTAATATGTACCTGCTATGGTCCAAATAGAGATGCTTCTCGCTCTATCACATCTTTGTCAGCACTTGTTTTCAATGAAGGGAAGGGCAAGCTAAACTACTACAGAAAAAAAACATAAATTACTAGTATCCTTCTATTTGAAGATATTCCAGATGTAATGCTTGTGTATTAATATGGCCTCTTTAAACCTGTAAACAGGCATTTAGCAGACCTCAGGTCCTCTGACTTCTATAGCTAAGAATGAAAACAGAGAATACTAAAGATCTGAGGTGTTTCCTCACATCTGATATGAAATATTATAATTAATTATTGCAGCAAAGTAAAAAGTCAAGGAGGATGCAACTTTCCTACTGGAAAGGAGCAAAATGTTTATAGATGCAAGTGGTAATGCTTTATACTTCCTTAAGGATTCTGGGACAATTCTCTATGCTCTAGGAAGCATAATGTGCTCCTAGAAAGGCAATGGAAATTTCAGCAATGGAACCATCAGGACCAAGCCAGGAATATTGAAATCTATAAGGGATATCAGAGTTTGGGTGCGGGGTGGGGGGGAGGAAACCACCAGCAAACTGCACTTGTTCAACCACACTGCTGCTTTAGTTGTCTAATATTTTGAAGTAGCCTGAAGAACTGCAGATTATTAATTGTCTGCATTTCTTTGTTTACTGTGCTTCCACAGCATTTGACTCTTGATCTTCAAGGGCTGTTGGATGTCAAGTGCTCTGATGTTAGGTGAAATCATACTGCTTTCATCTTCCATATTTCTACCATATACAGGGATCCCTCTTACAAGACAGTTCGGTTTAAATGACTTGAGTATGCTTCAACTAGAAGCTGTGGAAGATGTTTCATGAGCTTCAAGATGAGAGTGCTTTGCCTCCAAGAGGCAAAATGGGTTTGGTTCATTGACCTTTCCTTGTTATCAGACATCTGAATGTTAAAATTGTTACGGTTGGTTTTCCTAGCATCCTTTCTTTAAGTCAATGTATCAAATTGATGATGTTGAGCTATATTGCTGTGAACAAAAAAGCTGCTAGAAGACTGTGGAGAAAACTTGGCAGAGGTCCTAGTTTCTTTCCATTCTCTTTCTATTTTAGAAGGAATTAAGCAGCTGGTGTTTTCCATCCAACTAAAACTAGGCTTTTACACATACCTTTACAGTGTAATTTTGACTTTATGAAAAGGGAATGAATTATTGTTGGCGTGATTCTGGTTTCTGCTGTTAAAGCCAGGCTTGCAGGACCAAACTGAATCAAAACAACTTCTCTTTTAAATAGCTGCTTTAAAGTCCAGATAATGAACTGGTGTGTGGTATCCTTTAAATGTCTCAGAAATACTTGGAGATGTTGCAAGAGCTGATTCAGATGCCCTTAAGTCTGATGGATTGAGTTTGCTCTGTTGGAGGCCTTGAAGAGCTGTCAGTCCTTTAAGTCTGACTGGATTGACTTGGAAGGCTGTGAAGATCATCCTTAATAGATTTTTGCTTATTTTCCTTTTGTGGTTGAACTCTAAGGATGAATTGCTTCAACAGATCTAGTTACGAATGCAGGTTCCTGCTTCCTTCATTACTTTTGAAGATTGTAGGTCTGAACAGTTGGAGACTAAGAGCAAAGCCTGTATTTTTCTCCTGAATGGCTGTGGGCATTTTTTATGGCTCATGTATTACAGCTGAGCTGTATTTTTTTTCTTAATGATTTAAGAGTAAGGTTAGAGGATGCCACCTGCATAGAACCGTAACTTACCTAGTCATCACTGAGTGGTTTATGAATAGGAATTCTTTCAGTGCCTTAATTCCTAAGGAGCCACAAGTAGTAAAGGCGGGACGAATAAATGATGTCTGCTCAAAGTTTACTTTTAGTTGATTGTATATTGAAAGAAGTAAACTGAAGAGGGATTATCAAGTACTGACCATTGTGGTCTTAAAACATGCTAAAAGCAGAAGTGTGTGACACAAAAACCCTGATTCAAAACAGGAAGGCTTTGCAGCTGGTTACACAGTGGGATGTTGCCCTGTGCCCTCCGTTTAAGCATTAGGTGCCCACTTTACAAAATAGTGTCACTAGGCTTCTGCCCCTGTGAGCGTGCAGGCTTTGTTATCTTATTGCATGACTTTTAAGGAGACGGGAAAAAAAAAGGG
>VZTL01041566.1:32297-45170 GCA_013400535.1 Scopus umbretta
TTCAAATAGAATATTTTTATCAGACTTGGCAAAATTAGCAGAATGAATGTTTCAAAATTTGCATTCATGCTCTGCATATAACAGGCTTCTTGTTTCCTGCATCTAACTTGGCATTCTCTCTCTTATTCATTCCTTTTGTTTTTCCCAGTTTCTTTCAGAATAGTTACAGCCATTTGCCACCTGTTTATTTCCAGAATCTGCTGAAATTCTGAGCCAAAATGTTATCTGTCACTTTTTTCCTAACGTCCATGAATTGTACATGCATTTATTCCTATATATCCATTTTTTTTACATTCAAGGTGAAAAGAAGTTTTTTGCTTTCTGCTGGATGCTGTAGTGTTAAAATGCTTCAGTTGAAGGGTATAGGGTTGAATGTTCTCCTGGTGCTCTGGGCATGCCATGGGGAGAGACTATGCACCGCTGAATGAAGTCATCTTGGGAGATTTTTGGAGTCTTGAGCTGAAATTTGGGGATGCTCTTGGAGAATGTTTGCCTGGGTTCCAGTCAGCTGCCTTTTTCTTTATTTCTTTTTGGGGGCTGACAAACAACGCGCCTTAAGAGTATCTTTTTTTTTTTTTTTGTCTGAGAATGTACCATGTGTCCAATGTTTTTCCTTAAATTATGAAACTTTCTGTCTCCTCTCCCCACTTGAAATTGTTGGGGACTCGTTTGCCTCTTTCTCTCCAATCACACAGTTTGAACACTGTGCTATTGTACCAGACTATCAGGTTCCTTGCAGCTTTTTTCCAGAAGGAAGTATAAATTATACCACTGAAGCTAATTTTCTGTTTGCAAAGATGTTTGGGTTTTTTTCTTAATAAACAGTGCTATAATTGGGAGAACACTGGTTTCACATACATGCTAGTGCTCTAGATGTAAATACCTAGAATAAAGGTGTTGGTTTTGTTTGGTTTTTTTTTTTCAACTGGCCTGGAAATGATTCGGTCCAAAGATATCTAATTCCTGGGTATGAAGGGGTTCATTCAGTACAAAGAAGAAATTTGTAGTGGTGTTTTTCTATAACCATAGAAAGACTGAGTAATTAGGGGAAACCTATGTAAGGAATCTGGGACACTGTCTGCTGGTCTTAAATTATCTTGGCAGACACTCATCTCTGTTCTTTATTCTGTTCTCCCTATTGACGGCTCCCTGCTCCTTCAAGAAACTGCATTATGAGTGGATCCCATTAACTTCTTGCATCCTCAACTTCTTTTCACAAGGTTTGTCTTTTCCCTGCAAGCGCCTTAAATAGATGAAAAATATTATTATAAGCAGGAGATATTGTGTGAAAGTGATCTGATATGAATGGATTTAAAATACCATATATCAGTGTGTTTGTGTCAATGACTTCCAAGGCCTTAAAAATAATCATTTTTGTGACAATGATGTAAATGCAAATAAATTCATCCTTCGGATTCAGAGGAGAGTTTATACGTAGAATGCTTTATCTTGTTTGTTCAGGATATCCTGCACCTTTTCCCCTGATATTTTTGGTTACGTGGTGCTTATATGGCAAGGCTTGCAGAAAAAAGGAATGGTGCAACAGGGAGCATGGATGGACACAGGCTGCTGTGCATCTGTTTGTGGATGCAAACTCTTCTCCCCTTCTGAAAGGGAGCTTGGTGCTTAGGAGTGTTTTGAAAGATTTGCTTTGTATTTTGGAAACCCTTGTATACAATTTGCTGTGTTTTGGAAAAGTAGGTACATTAAATCTGGATATGTAATATCTAAAATGCTTTGTAATTAATGCTTAATAATATAATTAATCAAAGCAGTTTGAAAGCAAGATAAAATCAAGCACACTATGACAAAACACTGATTTCTAGAGGAGAGAGTTATTTCATGCTCCTAGCTTTGTAAGCTTTTTAAAGGGAGCTGGGGAGGAGTGGGGGGAATGTCTGTAAATGCTTCAGATCTCTTCTAGAAGAAGTCATTTTTTTCAAGCAGGCCTGAACTACTCTGCTTTTGAATGCAAACTGCTAGAAGTTGATCTTCATTATAGCCCTCCTCTATTATACAGATTGTTCTAGGAACTGAATGGCAGCTTAGTGTCCTGTGCAAGACATGTCTGTGTCTCTGTACCTGTTTTATTGTAGTAGTTGAAAGGATGGTTGTCTGTTTAAAATCCTTTCCACCTCCCCTCTATTTGGAACCATCTTGTCCTTCTGCTGTGTCAGATGGTAAGATTACATTACCGGCCATTACCAAATGAAAGGTATTCAGACAAGTTGCGGACAGTCACCAAACAGAGGAACAATGAAATTTCTGTTCCCTGGGTGGGAGCAAAGGGATTCATCCTCTTTCTTTTGTCGACTGGTGGAACACACTAAGCTCTTGCAATTCAGACTTTCTGTTTTATCCTTTGTTACTAATCTTTTAAGTATAGCAAGAAAAAAGCTTGCTAGAGTTCATCTACTGACCATGTCATTCTAAGACTGACTAATAAATCTTTTGAGCTTGTTAACATATTTGTTTATAAGCATTAAAAACATACTAAAAAGTATAAAAAACCCCTTCTAATTTCCAGAATACAAAATGCTTGAAAGGAAAAGCACTGAAGCTACTGCAACAAATTTGGTTATACTGAGAATAACATTTATCTTATTCAAAATGTGATATTTTTTTTTGTAACTTTTTGTATTCTTATGGGCCTGAACCTTAGTAAAAACAATTATATTTTTGCCATTGACTTCACTGGAAACAGATTAGTACCAGTAAAAGTTACAGCATTTATATAGATTTCATGGTGCTACTAAACTAAAAGAAGTTCAGCAAGTGAAATATATTTTGGAAGTTTTCAAAAGCTTACAAAATTAAAAATTAATGGTATCTAAAAATATATGTATTTTATTAAGCAGAGCTAAAGTATAAGCACTGAATCCATTAGTGCCACTTAATCCTTCACCAGAATTTTTCAAAACAAAACAAATTGCAGAAAAGAAATATAATATATCCAAATGAAAGCTTTTTTTGTTTTAAGTGGAACACTTTCTTGTCCTGAGCAGTTTGTGGGCTTCCTCACTGCAGTCATATCACTTAAATAAATATGGTTAATGTAACACTGAATTCACAGTAATTAGCTGTCTTAATTTTACATTCAGCAAAGCTTATTGGCACAGAGGATAATCAGCCTGTGCAATTCAATGCCCTCAGAGGTGCTCCCAGCAACCCTTAAGTAACCCGAGAGATGCTTTTCTCTTCCCCCTACAGGACCTATATAAGGCTTAATGCAATTAACTCTGTGGGCTCTGGGCCATCGGAGGAGTGGAGCTCCAAGGCTTCTTCAGCATGTGGGCAAACCCCTTCTGGCACCTCTGCTCAGAGCCAGAGTTGTGGTTCAGAGGTGGCATATGAGGCATTCAGGGCTCTTGTGTCTCTAAGACTCTATCAGTCATTACTATTATCTGTTTTCATGCTCTGACAGCTTAGTTTTCATGTATTTTACCTTCAGAAAACCTCAGTGAGTTAATTAAGTGCTGTTTCCTTTTAATAGAGGGGAACTGAGGCACAAAGAAAGCACCAATGAGGTGAGTTGCAGAATTCCGAGGGCAGCTCTCCATATGGAGTAGAGTGCATGAGGGCACCTGGAGCTCAGCAAAAGAAGCCACTCTGTTGATCAGTCGGTGTGCAGAGCCCTCAAGAGAGCCATTAGGAAGCACTGTGCGAGGGGTGTGTGTAAAACCACACCTCAGGGCGTGTGAGTGGGAGAGGAGGAGTAGTCCCAGCTTTGAAGTCTCATCCAGAAAGCAGGTTACCCAGGTTTAGGTCCCTCCTTTGCCTAAGGGGATCCAAACCTACTGCTCCCACCTCCCTTTTGTGCTCCTTAATCTTTGTGCTGTGGGCCACTCTTGGGTGGCAGTTACCTCCACCCTTCCTGTTGAAGCTGTGCCCACCCAAGGTCATCGCAAAAGCATCCTGACCTTTCCTTTCTCCCATACCTTCAGCAAGTACCAGAAGCTGCCTTGTGCACCCGTTCCTTGTTGTAGGTTGACCATATCCCACTGTAATGGAGGTGGTGGATAAACTGGCCTGAGGGTGCCAGCCTGCGGTTAAAGGCCTCCATGAGGAGATGTGTCATGGCATCTTGGCACATACACTTTGGAAAAAAATCTGTTTGCTACCAGCACAATGTTGGAGGGGGTCCTTCAAGCATCTTTTTTGCATTGAAAAGGATGTGAAACAAATGGAACTCCCCTTCCCCCCACCCCCAAGTTTCAAAAGGTTAAACATCTGTTGGGAAGCATCTATGCAAGCCTTATTGGCATATTTATACGTATATAGATGTGGCTTTGATTACTGTGCGTTCTTTATTTTTCCAGTGGAACCCTACAATCTGAGGCTAATTAATGCCAGTATGAGAAAGAAAAGGCATCTAGGACTTTGTTGTTCTGATCACAAAGTTAACGTAGGTCTTAATACTGAATGCTTTTGGATGGGACACTGGATGAAAACTGATGCCATTACATTTAATTCAATATTTATACATAATGTTATAGCTCTTCTGGCTGATATTATGTGCTTCTTAAGCTTTTCATCTGGAGATCTAAGAGTGCTATACAAACAGTAATTTATTTGAACTTTCCTACGTCCTGAGAAAGTTCAAACTGCAGCTTTTTAAGAAATAAAAGCAATAAAGTATATTTTCTCTAGCAAGTAGTTTGGATACCTAACCTTAATGATACCCTGGAAAAGTTCTGGGGTTTGTTTGTATTGAAAGAATTAAATATACAAAAGAAATACATAGTTTAGGGAAAGGGCTTTTCTTCCTTCACAATCATCCTCTTACAATCAGAAGTTAGCAGTTAATTGTGGAATACTCTGTCTGATTTGTATTGGCAAGAGCCACACATTTTTCATACAAGTTGTATCTAATTCATTACTGGGCCTATGAACATGTATCCCAGCCTTTTCCCCAAGGTTGTGGGGGTGCAGAGTAACACAATAAATTACTTGATAAAAGGAGGTGCTATGCCTTCTTGAGCTCTTCTTGCTGTTGCTTCTCTCAGTGCCTAGGAACTACTGTATAAAACTCAGTGATGTTTTGCATAGTCCAATGAGCATAGCCTGTTTTCATGGCTAGAGCTCATACGTGTATAGCATGGATGCAAATGTTCAAAATGAAAATATGTTTTGATCATAAGATCAAAGTGTGTCTGGTGTAGAGCAACTAAAGTAGCTGGTATGCAAACTTACTGTCATGTACATCTTGCCTAATGGCCAAAGACTGATCCCCTTTGTATGGTCAGGGAGGGGAAAGGCAGGGCTTGTTTTCATAGAAAACTGTGTAGGGAAGGGAGATGCTTCTCCTTACTTTTTCCTTAGAGCTGAGTTTATTGAGACTCAAGTGTGAAAAAGGGATGTAAAGATTTCTTGAAGTGAATTGCTAAAAATATATTAGGCTAGACTGCTGTGAAAAGACTGTAACCCACACAGCTGGCTTGCACATCCACCTGTTGTTTTCAGCTCTCTGTTTTTCATGGGTTGCAAAATAGTGTTCCCCAAAGTTATTAATTCAAGCTGTGTTAGGTGAAGGAAGGAACCCAGTTCCAGAGCCCAGAATATGTCCAGCCACTAGCCGCCTTTATTTAAGCTACATAAATATTTAGTTTTAAGCTACTGTGTTGAAATCAAACCAAATTAGAATTATAGATTGGTTTTATGGACAATAAATTCTACCTCACATATATGCTAGTGATTGTCTGGGAATAGTGCCAGTAACAGCACTTTGCTACCGAGTTTTTTAGGTGAATCTTCATGACTGTTTTAAGAGCTGCCATCTTTGTATGATGTGTTATAGTAAGCCGCCATTGCTCATCATATGAAAGAAACATTCATAGTTTTACAGTACAGGAGGAAAAAAAAGTTTGGTGTTTGTTTTTTTTTTTTTGGCTAGCACCACAATCTGAACGTCTGGAGTCATTAGAAGATTCAATAATACTCCTAAGCCTTGCTTTTCCCAAGGTGGTGTATTTGAGAAATGCTCACCAAGACATAATATATCATCCTCATAGTTTCCTGTGGTTTCTTTCTCAACCCCTTGTAGGAATGAAGTTGTGAGACTAAGTTGCAGACAGTACTATTCCATGTCTGTAGCTCAATTAAGTGCCTGGTAAATTGCTCAGGTATGTGGTTCTGTTCCTGGTTTAACAGCAACAAAGTGGAGCTAAAAAGCATCTGAATGAATGAATAATTAACATACACCTATAAATGTGGACTCTCTTAGGGTGATTCTCTCTAGTCAGAAGAAATATTGGGCCCAATTATTACCATGGGGCTTGCACTGTTGCACTGTGCTGTTCCAAGGCCTTGAATTCCTGAAGAAACGTGGTGTTTTGGTTGAAGGAGTTTCCCTCTCCTACTGCTCACCTTCCCTTAGGAGCTGGCTGCCTGTCTCCTTCCCCTGCTGCTCCCAGTCCCCTGAGGTCACTGGTACCACTGGTCACAGTGGGCAAAGGCAGAAAGCAAATATAAGTAGCAGGGAGAGAGAATGCAGACGAACGCAATTGGTTAGAGAAGATGCAGCCACGTGAAGACAACAGATGTCATCACTGCTGGCACGGATACTGGATGAGCGGATTGAGTTGTTAAGTATAGATAATATCTTGTAGCAATTCTCGCACTCCTAAAACACGTCAAAATTGCCTGCAACACAGTGGATTATTTATATAAAGGATTAATATATTTTGTTTGCCTAATAGGGGCCCTTGCCAAGACACTGCAGCTCCTCTATATCTTGCTTTGTCTTTCCTACTGAAACAAGATGAGGAGGAGGGTAACTGTCATTGTAACATACTCACGATGAAGTGGTTGGCCTGTTTGGCTGCTCCATGCTGGGAGGGGAGGCAAAATCCTTGGGCAAGCTGTGTCGGATGCTAGTTAGCAGCAGCAGTCTTGTCAGAAAAGCCAGGACTTTTTTCAAGCACTGGAACAATTTAGCTGATGAGGTGCCTAATAAAGAAGGAGTATTTTGAAACACATTAAAACTGCTGTGGCAAATCCCACTCTGTTATGCTCCTTTTCCACATTTCTTTCCTTGAATGCTGTCATGCAGTTCCATATGAAGAGAGCAGTAAGTGCCACAGTCGGCTGTTGGCTACTTCTTGCTTTGTTGCTATTCAAACCTATTTCTTCCCTCATGGCTTTTCTTCAGAGCAATAGGGCTTCTGCTTGCTTCCCAGAAAAAAACTAAAAAGTTATTTCTCCACTCAACCTCAGTTCTCCTCTCAGCCTGAGGGAATGAAACACAGTCTGGATTCAGGCATGTCTGCATTATAGTTTCGCCTTGAGTTAATTGTTTGCTGTTTAGAAAGGCTAGTCTGGACACTCCCTGGATGTTTGTTTTCGGGCTATAAATGTTTGCAGCTCATGCTAAAGATGAGGATATATGAATTTTCTGTATATACAAAATTGACTAGATTTTTGTATATAAATATGTGGTGATATGGTCTTTCCTCTTTTAACTTGCTGACATAAACTTTTGCCAGTTTTTTCTTCCATTAAATATTTACTGGGCCAAGAGGGATTTTTAGTGATTCTAGCAATCAGTTTCGGCTAGAAGTCCACCATCCACCCAACAGTAATGACTAAGATTCTTCTCTTCCCTTTGCCAAATGATAGAGGGAAAAAAAGAAAAAAAAAAAAGGAGATTTGTATCAATGCCTTACATTTGTGTACAAGTGGATTTCTTCCCTCTAGATTGCTTTACCAGCATAAGATTATGTTAAGGATTTCTGTAAACATCTGTTTTCATGCAATTTTTGCTCCATAAACATCTCAACAGTATCAATGTAACACATCTTAGGGATCTGCGTGAGCATCTCTCCTTCCCACTTTTATGCAGTGTAGTAAAGTCAGGACACGAATGATGTCAGAGTTAAAAATGGGACACTACATGGCATGATTTTCCAGAGTCAGATTACTGTTCAAGTTCATTCTGTGTGGGTGCATCTTTTCTCACAGTTACAGATATTAAACTCCTTGAAGTCAATGGAATTATGGGTTCTAGTTTTTTTGCTGGGTAGGCTTTAGCAGAAAATAATAAACACATAATAATTATTCACTTCCTTGGCCAGCATTTGAAGTATGAACCTCAGATATGAGTTTGGTCTAGCTTGTATTACAGTTACTGATGTATTATTTTTATTCAGTGAAACCATACTTGATTAGTTTATGCCAGTAGTAAGACTGGCCTGGACAGCAGAACAATGACCTGTATTAGCCTGTTGAATTGGTATTCTTGGGTCCATTAGCAGTGGATTTGTGAGTAAGCGTCAGGAGCATATGAACTCGGGTGGTAGCCCTGCTTGCACGCTCTGCCCCTCTATCTGTCAGCAAAGTGGGGCTGTCAAGGGGATCTGTTAGCGATCTCACTTGTTCAAGGTGCCAAAGCAATTCTGTTATCAGCACAGACATTCTGTAATGTTAATTACAGTAGGTTAAAACCCTTGCAATCCTGAATGCAAGATTGCAGTGCTGAGGTTTTTCCCTTGATCAACAACATCGATAGGTTTCCAGACCAGGGATTGAGCATTCACGAGCAGTGTTGTTTCTTCCAGCTACCTTTGGATATGTCTCGTATTCTTAGCATCCTGGTGGAGTAGTAGAGCTAAGCTTATGTCTTTAGCAGTGGCAGCTCTTGACTTGGGTTTCGTTCTGTGAAAGTAAACTGGATGTGGGAGCACTTCTTAGAAAGAAGACAGGAGCTAGGACAGCTAGGGGAGGGTTTCTATTCTGAAAATTTGACTTCAGCTGAGTATCAGCTAAATCAGGCAGCTGGATTTGTGGAAACCTAGGCTTTCACAATAAATCTCTGTGATTACTTGCTCAATTATTCTGTGGACCTGGTCAGATCTGGCACTGAGATGCATATGCTCAGCAAGGAGAATACTACAGTGCTACGAATGTGAGCTTTGAAAAAACAGTTCAGTGGGACACTGCTGACTTAATTCACTTCCTACCCATATATTACTATGATCTAGAAAAGCTGCGTTTTAAGAAAGATCCTAAATATTTCTATGTTTGTCCTCAGTCTATATTTTAATAGGAACTGGACCCAATTCTTCAGAATTGCGAGAAAGTCGCTAGTGGTAACTCCAGACAGGTTTCAATGTATAAAATTGCAAAAAATCTCTATTCAAAAGCTTTCTTCTGGTCTAAACTGACATGCTTCCCTTCTTATTAGTTTACAACTTTAAGTATCAAAGGCATAACATTTTAATTATGTAGCACAGCTACAATTTTCAAAAAAAGTCTAAGTGATTTTGGGCTTCTTTTCACATGTGATTTTCAAAAGTGGCAACCTTTTTGAGGACTGGTCTCACTGGTAGTCAAAGACACTTAAACCTGTACCTCTTCCAAAAGTGGGACTTGGGTTCCTAAGTCAAGAGGTGGCTTTCAGTGTCTTAACCACACCCTCTCTCCCCTCAGCAAACCTTGCAAAGGAAGCCCCTAGGGGCATACCCTGGGGTGGAGATGATGGTTGATTTGAAGTCAATGACTGTCAGTCCTGCCAGACTGGTTGCCTTGTGCTAATCCTTTTTCAGAAACAGGGCCAAGCTTAGGCATGAGACTCCAAATGGCGTGATGTTTGCTTAGTATCAAGAAAGATGTTTGAATGTAGTTGCTTGGGGACTACCGTTCTATTATTTTTTTAAATGAGTAATTGCTTCAGAGTGGGGGGGTATAGAGAATAATTCTATTTGCTGAAAGGAAAATTAGGCATGGGTGTGCCCAAGTGACAAGAGAGCAACAGACTTCTCAAACAGTATTGGAGAATGTCTCCTTGTAGGCTTATATTTGTTTATGGATAGACTGCACTCAGATGTGAATGTATGACACTCATGAATGTCATGGAAATTTTAACATCTGTACTTGGACTGGAATTTGACCCTTATTACTCCTAGTGAAACATGCAATGGATTGTTCAGTTGCATTTCATACCCTTAAGGATTAAAAAAAAAAAAAAACAAACCAAAAAGACAGCCCCCCCCAAATCCACACAGACAAAAATAAATTTTTGGCCAATGTTAATGTACTAAAAGTTCTTTATATTTGAATGCTGAATGTAGCTGGATCTTTTAGCTTTTGCACTTGTACATGTTTAGGCTCGATTTGCCAGCAAACATAATAACAGATTATTTAACAAAGAGTCATTTAAACTGAAGACTGATTACACACTGCTTACAAACATTCCACACTGAAATTAACTTAATTTTTCTCCTTAGTAATTTGAATTTGTACTTGTCCTTCATTGACATACTTTTCATCTACTGATGTCTAAATGATATTCATACTTTAAATGAGGGATCAGGAAGAAAAATTTAATCAACCTTAGTAGTCTTGTGTTTAACTGAGTAGCTTATGAACATAAATTCTGAGTTTTTGCAAACGTTATACTATTGGAAGAATTTTTTGGGAATTGTGAGATACTTTGAAGCCTCTTTCATCAATTTGAAGTGTACATTAACATGCAGAGAATTTCTTTACTTCTAGAGAAGTCTTGACTGCCTGTCAACTTTAAAGCAAATGATAGAAATAAGATCTTTTTTCATTATATGACCTCATCTTCTCATGACTGAGCAGGATTTTAGTTATTTTGTTCAATAATTGACTACATCATGATTAATATGTATAGTTATATTAATGATCATGTTCAGTTAATCAACATTTAAATACTTTTATTGTATTTGTAGTTAATTTTTAAGAAAGATTTTGCAAGACTAATCTGTTTTAGCTAGTGTCTCTGACTGCCATAAGAGGAGACACAATCCAAAACACAAAGCAACAGGAAAAGGGCATATGCATGTCATATACTAAATATATATATAAAACCATAGGAAATGTTGAAAGCAAGTTCCAATTGCACCATTTTCTCATTACATCAATTATTTGCATTTTTCCATCTAGTAAGTAACTATTCAGGGCCTGCTCTTATTAAAGCTCATAATTCAACAT
This sequence comes from Scopus umbretta, assembly GCA_013400535.1. Taxonomy (NCBI): domain Eukaryota; kingdom Metazoa; phylum Chordata; class Aves; order Pelecaniformes; family Scopidae; genus Scopus; species Scopus umbretta. Next base: position 43,251 of record VZTL01041566.1, read on the forward strand.
CTAAAATACTTGCAGACTTAGACAGTAGGTTTGGTACTTTCCATTCTTGTCTTTGATATTATTTTGTTCATTAGATATTTGAATAAAAATGGAAATTTCTCAGGTTAATAATATACTGTGTATCATGGCTACCTTCCCATATACAAGCTTTTGGTGAGGGACCAAACTGTTTGGAGCTTGTAGAGCACTAATTGCAGTGGGTTCCTAGACAACAGAACCAGCCATAATGTTCATTTGTATTATATAATAACTAGTGCTTTCATCTAGACAGATCAAAAGATACATGATAAAATATTTGGAGTTGTTCTTTTTGAGCTCTAGCGAAAGATGTAATCTTTCTTAATATTGAATATTTGTCTAATAAACCCTCTTGTGGCAATACAAATCTCCATAGCAGTGCCCTTCAGTAACTTAAAAATACTTCATTTATGGTTTGGGGTTTTTGGGTTTTGGGGTGTTTTTTTGGTTTTGTTTTGTTTTGTTTTGTTTTTTTTTAAGTAAAGCTGATTACCTCAGGACTGAGTTCAGTTCAAATGGCTGTACTGGCAATAGTCTGTCTGAAAGAAATAATCTTCTTTTAGGTGCCATAGGCACTGACACTGATTCTGATACTCCTCTTCACCTGAAATTGCCAGATGTGGATGATGAAAAAGGAGAAACTTTCATGTTGGCAGCAGAACAGCAATAGCTAGAGAGCTCATGTGAGACCTCGGAGTGATACCCGCCCACTGGGTGAACCACCTTTGGCAGTCGGTCTTCACGAAGTGTTTTTCTTTTGCTTAATTGACAAGTTAAAATACAACAGCCTTGTCTGAACTTTCCCAGCCAGCTCTTCTCCACTTTACATCATGTGAAGATTAATTTGCTTTTCATTGAGGCATGTTTTACTGTACTGATTTGGCTGTTCAGATGAACAATGTGAGTATCCTAATTTCTGATATCCTGTGATAGGTAGCTCAAACCTTAGGCCAAACTTCTACTTGTGTTTCCATGGAGCTACTTGAAATTTTTTGATGTCACTTGAACTAATGACAAAATTTAGACCTCAACAAATCTGAGATAACTCTCCAGACATGATTTTGAGTAGTGTGTAACATCAATGTGTAACAGCAGTACACAGAGAAAAAGACTAATGCTAGAGCTGAGGTCCTAAGTGAAACACAAGCTTTTTTTTTTTTTTTTAACTAAGAGTCCCAAAACTATAGATTTGCTAAGTATATACTGCTAACAATATTGAAAAAATGTAGTTGGAAAATTTACTCATGGACAGATCTTTACAATATGTGTGATTCTCCTTGTTGCAGAAAGAAATAGAGATATCCAGGAGATGGAGAATGAAACATGTTTATATAAATAGCAGTTATTTATGCCACTAACATGCAAATGAATCAAAAATCTTCCTCAAACCATAAAATCTCAGAGTACAAAATTATAGGCTTGACACTCTTAAGAAACATGGCTATGAAACGTAGTAGTCTAGTACAATACTCTCCTAATACTCTTTGACCTTCTGTATTTCTTCAATAGCTTGAATAGGTCTCCACAAGTTACCTGGTATACGGCTCCCATAGCGGAAAGGGGTGGAGATGAATTTATACCTCGTCTTTTGTCTGTACCACATCACAGGCTGGAAGTGTGGGTCTAGCAGACAGGAAAATGGATTGGGAATTGGGAGACCTGGCTTCTGTTCCTGTCTTTGTTACTAATTTTCTGTGCACCTGATTCAAGTCACTGCAGCTCCTATGCCTGTCATCTCAATGATGTCTGGCTTGTCTGTCTGTACTGTGATCTCATCAGAGCAAGGGCTGCCTTGTCCTGTGTCTTTTAAAAAAACATAGTATAATAACTTTCTATCTTATCATAGAATCATTAAGGTTGGAAAAGACCTCTAAGATCATCTAGTCCAACCGTCAACCCAAC
>VZTL01041567.1:9787-28571 GCA_013400535.1 Scopus umbretta
TTTGTTTTTTTTTTTTTTTTTTTTACACCCTTTCTTTTTTTCAACAGCCTCAACACAAGACATTGTTCCAAAGCTTATGGCACTATATTCACCTCAGTTCCTCATGGGCAGACTGTCTGGGCTGCGGCAAGATGCAGGCTGCCTCTGGGAGCAGCTCATGCCCACCCTTCGTGCCACGCAGCCCTCCATCTGCTAAAGGTCCAAGGAGCAGTGCCCTCAAACGCGCTGCTTGAGCAGGGTCGTACCTCCAAACCCACCTTTGCTGTGCATCGCCACGTGGCAACACAGACTCAATGACCTCAGCTCCACTACACCTTTGCTATGTGCTCTTATAACCTATTGCACATGTTTTTTTCTATTATGCAAGTGTCTGCTTGGTCTGGATTATTCTGCTTTGTCCAAGTAATCCAAGGCTGACTGCAATAACTACCAAGTTTCCTCATGTTCTCAGGGAGCCAGTTTCTTCAGTAGGATCTGTATTACTCAGATCCTCCTCTTGGCCCTCCACCATACTTTTGCTGCCACAGTGACAACAACTCCAGTTTTTCCCTAGCCACTCTTATTCTCACTCGGAATCTTCATTCCCTCTCAAAGCAAGTGTTAATACCAGCCCAGGGAAGCAGCTCCATCTGTGATGGCATTGCAACAACTAGCAATTTGCACAGAAGTTCCAGTGCAGACAGAGTCCCCAGAGCTTCATTAGCCCCAAACTGAAATGCTTCCAGCTGTGATCAAGCTGGATCTAGCTATGCACATATTCATGCCAGAGCATTTCAGTGGAACTACCCACTGATGGATGCTGCAGGAAGGAAGCAGCACAGATGAATCATTTGTTAAGTCAATAGTGAACCATCACCCCAGTTTTATTCCACAGGTGACAAGCTTCTGGTAGTACATGATTTCTAGAGCCATAAAAAGTAAACACCTTGGGGGTACTAAGAGTCCCATGACACACTTGAAACTAGTTAGATGTTTCCATCTGAGCCAAGCATTAATCAGGATGACTATTACCTAAGTTTTCCTCATGTGGGAAGTGAGTTGAGTTTGTATTTTCTGAAAAATCTGCACAACAGTATTGAGTATACAGTAATATTTAGAATATTCTGTTCAGCAGAGGACCCCTGTTTCTCAATCAAAAAAAGCTCAGGAAATCTACAGCAGTGATCTGCAGGAACTAGATGGATATTTGCATCTCTCCAGAATAAATGGAGAAGAGGTACAAGGCAAGCACCCCAACAATTCAATAAAACAATGCACTTTAATTGCTTAAAGGCCCTTCTAAGTTTGTTGTTAAGCAAAGCAGAGACAGGATACCTAAAGATAATTCATATCTACAGCTTACATAGAAAGTAAGTCAGTGGCCACCAGTACCCAGGTTGCATCATCTCCAGAATAAGAGTTTCTGCCTCTGCACTGCTGAAACCAGTTGCATGCTCAGGAGTCTCGAGAATGTCTCTCCCTTGCATGACTGCAGCATACACTTTTGTATACATACCTATACACAGAACACAACAAACTCAGCACCAAGAGTGAAAACACCATGGACATACACAGTTCACTGAAGATCAGTTACCCAAGCCCTGAGCTTTATGGCCAGTGGGGTTTAAAGGGCTTGTGCTGAAGCAGCTTCATTGCAGCTGATGTCCAAACTTTGTAAATAAAAGCACATCCAGGCATTGCTCCCGAGTCACACCCTGTAGGTTTTCTGTCTCAACAGCTCCCTGTTGAAATCCACACCAGCACTGAGTCACAAAAGCCTGCAGGAACCTTCAGCCCATTTAAGTCAATATTCCTGGTTCATATCCTATCAGGAGGAAAAACACTTCCACCCTCAACCCACCTCACTACACAAAAGCAAGCAGAGGTGGCTCTTCAGCAGGACAGCTCACCCAGGGCACAGGCACTGCCTCACAGGGGGAGAGGGCAAACTCATCAGGCAAACCCTGCTTTGCTCACATGACCTAGGCTATACAACAGGGTAAGTCTGGTTTTTCTCAGCATTTCCTCTTAGAGTACAGTATAAAGTCACACTGGCTCTCTGATTCATACCTTATCAACATGAGCGGTGCCTCCACCTTCAACCCTGCCTGGGCCACTCAGTTTTCAAATTCAGCCCCAGCAATCGCCAAAGTCAGAGAAATACAAGCAAGTCACTGTCCTCCCACAAAGCACAGCCATGCTTTCTGCAAGTGCTGGTGACTAAGTGCCCCACCACATGAGCTATGTCCTAACAGCAGCCCCAGGGCTTGTTCCCTACTGCTCTGGAGACAGAGACACTACTACTGAGCAAGACCAAGCTCATAAGCCCCTTTTCCCCATTGCCTGCACAGCTTTTTGTTGAGCCTTCTCTCCAGCACACTGAAGGACCAGAGCTAGCAGCTCACCAAGACACAACCCCAGCCCATCCCATACCCCAGCCAGCTGGAGTGCCCACTAGCCAAGCTAGTACCTATGTAAGGTCTGCAGGGAAAGCATCTCTTCTAAGCAAGGTCATCTCCCACCCTTGCCAGTTCTGCTCAGCTTCACCCATTTAGAGACATCTAGAACAGCTACTAGCAGCAAGGCAAGAAATGCAAACTGCTGCCAAGACAGTCCTGAAGAACCCAGCAAAACACTACACCACTGCCAACATACCAGCACGGTTATACCTGCTTGTGCTTCCGGCTTAAATACCCTAAAATCAGGTGCACTGAATTCAGGCAACCCCACCCAACTGAGCAAGAGGCCATTTAAAGGCCAGCCGGTCCAAGGTAGTCTCTTAGAGCTCTCCTTTAGTGGTGGTGTTCCTTTAGTTCCTGGCAGTTACAAGTTGACTGTACTGCTCAGTGCCAGCAGGCAAAAAGACAAAAGCAGAACATGACCTTTATGGGAATGTAAAGCTGATTGTTGACCCTGGGTGTGGGGGGTTTCCCAAAGCAGGGCTATTCACATATGTGTTAGCTGCAGCTGGTGCCAAGGGGAAAAAAATCCAAGCTAGAAGGGAACCAAAAGCCCTTATGTTACAGAAGTCAGTCTTTAATGGTTGTCTTTTACTCTGGCGGGACAATTTTTGTTATAAAAGTGAGTCCAGAAACTGAATTACAAGCTCCTAGCTATGCTGTGGTAATAATGTTTTCTTATAACACGCACTCCTTTGACAGAACATCTCTCTTTGCAGATGGACGAAAATTGGGTCTATGTTTCCCAGGACGCTGCTGGATGTGAAGCTGTGACAGAGCAGGGAATAGTTTGAGGCCAAGTGCTGCTTTTCTAACTCAGGACTAGTGTAAAGTATCTTTCTGTTTTTCGTTAGCTCGTCACAGTCTCGTATTTATTCTTGCAAAGGAAAATTTGTCAGGTCGTGGGAACCTAAATGGAAACCCTTTTTTCTGAGACAGAGCTGCTGCTTCTCCTTTGCTTATGCAATAGTCTGTGACGCCTTTCATCTTTATTGTGGTTTCCACACATGAGAACCAGAGAAGGGCTTTCAAAACTGACCAGCCCTGAGCAGCATCCAAAGGGTCAGACGTGTCCCAGCCATGCCTGAGCACCCCAGTGAGCAGGGGAACCCCCTCTTCCCAGCCAGGGGCCAAGAGGAAGCACCGGGTTCCCAATTCTGCCTCCTTCTCAAGCATCTGCAGGCCGATGTCCATGTGAGTGTGGCAGGCTCCCCTGGAGAGGGCAGCCGAGCGTTGCTGAATGCAGGTGCGTGGCTGAGCTCCAGCAGCTCCTGAGCCACAAAAAATGGCAGGGGGGAAATACATGAAGGAAAGACTTAGAGAGCAGGAGATGTAACTGCTATTCAAAATCATCACGAGTCCACCGAATGGGGGGAACTGGGATCCAAGCAGGAGGGAAGGTCGAGTTCTGCTTGGGAGAAGAAGGGTCGATGGTGCTGGGATGGGTCTGTGGGAGGAGGTTGCAGCTGCTCTGTAGGATGTCAGAGCGGAACCCGTGGCAGGGCACGGTGCTTGCAGGGGCTAAGGAGCACGGTCTTTCCTTTGCAGCCAGCGCAGCTTGTGCTCCCCACTACAGGTTGTATGGTCTTTCCCAAGGATAAGGTGGCCAATTCCTTTGGGATTTTGATCAAACTTGCTTCTACCCAGTGACACGGAGCCTCGAGTAACAGGCGATATTCTCCCTGGTGCTCCGGTATCACCTGGCCGCTGTTCCTGCTTTCCAGCAGCAACAGCACAACCTGCAAGTAACCAGCTACAGGCTGCGGCTGCCCAGCTGAGGGGGAGAAGTAATGAGCGGTGAGGAAGTATAGCTGAGCAGGGAGAGCAGAGACCGCAGCCTCTGTAGCCCTGGGTCCATCATGACCACAGGGGTATGATTGTGTAACTTAAGACCTTAAGCCATTTCCTTTCCCTTCCACTTGCAAAGAGAAAATCATCTTACTCTTCTGGCATTAGCAGAGCACGTTCGTGTACCGAGAAGCAGCTTGCCCACTTTCTGGGGCACAGAGAGGTGGGACGCGTGCTGTTAATGGCGCTGGCAAACACGCAGATGGCAGATTTCTGAGCTTGCCCTTAGACCTGCACATAGCTAGGTATATCCAGATTTTTCCATGTCTGCCTCCTAGCTGTTTTCCTTCCCCTCCTCTACCACTTCCCCACAGAAATCAGGAAAAGACCCTGAATGTCTCTTGCCTCACACACTGCAGGTACATGGGGGAACTGGAGGGACTGAGCAAATTATTTCAGTGAGTCGGAGGGTTGGGGTGGTTGTGAGATGTGGTTCTAGCAGCCAGAAGCAGAACACAAGACCCAAAGGGGAAGTGGAGAAGGAAAGAAAACCTGACACACATTCACCAAAAGAATGCAAAAGAGAGCAAGAAACCAGAGGAAGGATTTGCACTGATGGACTTCCAGCCCAGAGGAATAAAACAGAACGATATGAGAAACGCAGCTGAAACCAGAAGTGATGTGAAAGGAGAGGGAAGCAGGCGCCGTCGGCAGCGGCACAAACTGCCCTGAGAGCTGGAGGGAAGGGAAGCCCCCGAGCATCCCCAGCCCACGACGCGAGCGAGAGGAGGTGAGTGGTTTGCGTTTGCTAACCCGTGGGGAGATCCTGCAGCCAAGGATCCCTTTTCTCACAGTAAAACACATCGTACCTTTGAGCCCACAGTGCTGATAGCCACGCACGCAGACTGGGGAGACTCTGCTGCGCTGGGTTTGTCACGGGGAGGTTCCCGGTGTTATTCAGTATAAACTGCAACGCAATGTGTAACAAAGGGTGGGAAAATTGTTTTTTAGGGTGAATGCTTTCTTAACGAGAACATGAAAGGTCAGTGTTTAAATAATGGACTGCGGACTAACTCTTCACAGCTGGTTTTAGGGAATATTAACATTGGATATGTCAGAGGTATTTCCAAATGCCTCGCAAGCATGGGTATGATACTGAGCTCTCAGGCTGAGCGTTCTGCACAAGTTAGTGTTTATTAGGACTCTGTGTGTGGTGGTTTTGGTGGAGTGAGAGAAACTCTGTTTTGCCATGCTTTGTACCCAAACTGGCATTCGCAGTGCTGCTCTGCACCCACACACCCGTGTGCTTCGAATGCTGTCGCCCCAAGCAGTCACACATGGCAGAACTGGACTCTGAAAAGAAATAAAGCATAACATCTTCAGTGTGGCATTTGTGCCAGACAATTCTTACATCAGGGAGGTAACTCCGCTCAGCATTATTTAATATGGTCAGAGGGACAAACCGGGATGAAGAGCTGTTTCCAAAATAATGGCAAAACTTCTGCAACTAAAACAAGAAATTGTATACAAAATAAAATATTTTTAAAGCCAAAGATATTTTGCTTTTTTGGCAAGTGAAATGTCCAAGCATTAATTACAATCTTTGCATAAATCAATTCATATTAGGTGATCACTTAAGACTTTTTATTTTATTGTAAAGATCAAATCTCTCAGAAATTCTGGTGATGAAATATTCAAGGCCAGCTCTTTCAGAGTGCTGCAGGCACATTTCATTGGCTGATTACAGCAGGAAAATTTAATTTTACGTTATCTAAGCAACTGGGATGTTAACTTATTAATCACAAGGATTCTGAGATGTCTGTGTAAATGAAGAAACCATCCCAAGTGATAACGGAAACCGTGCTGCTGCATGCAAGGCAGTGTGAGTCTGACAGCTGAAATCAATTGCAGCAACACACTGAAATAGAAAAGGGCTTTTTCACTTGTAGATTTAATTTCCACTGAAGCCAGCAGAGTTATAGGCTGGAGTGAGTGGGCTCACAAGCAGATCTAACGGGGAGAAGGCTTCTCTGCTGCTTCTGGGCAGACTTTCCAGTCAGTGAGGCTGTATCAGAAATGTATTGTGTTCCCAAATGTCTGATCTGCATTTTGTCCCTAATAGCTGGGCTTCTTGTTCATTCAGTGTGTTGCCTCTATTTGCTGCCTCCTGGGGCTCTGCTATTGTTATTGGCACTGCCTGGGGGTTTCTCCATTGCAATAGATGGGGTTTCCATTGCTTTATTTTGGCATAATTATTCCTCAGCCTGGGAGATCCTGCTGGCAGGAGACACTTTGCTGTGCTGGGGGGAGAATTAATCCTGTGCAGAGGCCCAGGAAATCCCCACTTGGCTCCTGTGGCTTCCAGGGACCCAGCTGCCCTGTGCCACAGCCTCCTGGCTCTAAAGGAGGGCGAGAAACCCCTTCACTCTTTCTTCTTGAGCTGAAATGTCAGCCCGACAGGCAGGGACTCTGGGCTTGTTGGTCTGGTTGTGGTGGGGATGCACAGCTGTGCCCGGGGCTGTAATTCCCAGGGAGGTGGAGATGCTGCCCCTCGGAAGAGGGTTTCCACCCTGGAAGTGGGACTTGCCCTGTGGAGCCCTATGGAGGATGCCGCAGATCAGCCCTCCCTTGGGATCCAGATACGGGCTGGCTTGTGTCCCAGGAGCTGAAGCATCCAGGAGGCACTGGGCATGAACAAAAGATTGAATCCAGGAGCCCATCTGACAAGAGAAAAATGTCCCCTGGGCAGGAAAAAGCAGCCTTATAGCCAAAAAAAAAAAGGACAGGCAGTGCAAGGAGAGGGGGTCTTGGTACTGTCCGTGTTTTCACGCTCTGGAGCATCTGGAGATCTTGTGCAAAGCTCCGTGCTTTTCCTCACAGACACGGGAGCTGGAAGGAGGGTTTGGGGGAGTTCAGTCAAAATTGCAGAGATTCATCCTTGCCATTCAGCCTGAGACACAACAGATGTGGGAAGATAAGGTCTGGGCTGGCTGGCTGATTGTTGCAAGTCCAGCACAGTATTTTGAACCTGAGGGCTTATCTGAATTATGTCAGCTTAATGGAGAGAGCTGTACCAGAACAGCCAGTGCAGGAGTTATTTTGCCATTATAACCAAATTCTCTCCCCAAGCAACTTAACGTGAGGGATAGCATTTTGCTGGCCTACAGTCTCTTGCCTAGTGTTCAGTACAGTTTCCAGTCTCCTAAGTGTGTTCATTGGATGTTGCACAGCTGCAGACACTAAGAATTTAAGATGGTCCTGGGAATGCTGGCTGCAAGCAATAGATGTCAAGGTGATGTTGGAGTTTACTTAAGAGATGTCTTAGTTTGGATAGTGGAGTTTTGGCTGGGGAGTTCTGGATACTCGAAGAGGCAGTTGCTGCCCTGGTGGCCCCTGGTGAGCCCTGAGATATGTTGAAGGCCATCTGTCCGCTAAATCCATCTCACTCTGGAGGGAGAGGTGTTGTCAGGTTTAACAACAGCAGTTAGTAATTACTGCTGCCCTTGTAGTGTTTCTGTGAAGAGCTGCAGGAAACAAGAGTGCTGACGTTAGAGTGCAATGTCTCTGGTCCTGCATGATTACCCCGTGCCAGAGCCTGATGTAAGAGGAGAGAGGCTTGCTGCAATGCTGAGCCACATTTCAGCCCAAAGTCCAGGACTTCTCCAGTCTGATATGCCAAGAAATGCAAATCGGGGTTGAACTGCTCTGGCTGTAATGTGCACCAAACACCCTGCAACCGCCGATGTTCGAGCCCTGACAGGCAGGCAGGAGCAGAGTGCTGGGGCTCAGGCTCTTCTCCACAAGCTCCTGGGCAGCATCTCAAGTGCTCTGGGGTATTTTGCAACTACTGCAAACCACAGAAACAGTGATGGGTGCCAGGGGACGGGGGAATCAGCAGTGACAGAAGTAACGAAGACGGGTATAAAATACATCTCACTGCTAAGATGTTGCAGACAGAGGTTTCTCGTGTGTTGGTCACTGCTGGCTGTGGTTGCCTCTAAAGACAGCCATTGGCTTTGCTGAATTTCAAAAAACAGTGAAGTCGCAGGTGGTTGGCTACAGGTGCCTGGAGCCCAGCAATGCAGCAGCCCAGCCCCTGCACCGCCTGGGTGTCCGCTCTGCTCCCCGGGGAGCTGTAGTCATCACACATCCCATCTGCTGTGGCTTGCATGTTTTGGACATTTCCTCTCTCGGAAGAGAGCTGAGGGCAGGGAGAGACAGTGGCTTGCTTGTTCTGAGGGAACGCTGTCAGCTCAGTGCTTTCCTCCAGCAGCGGGAACTCATGGTCCCATTGCCTGGATGTGGGATCCTGGATACTCAAAGCCAGGCGGATGCTTTCGGGAAGGGGGGTCCTGTCCCATGGGCTTTTGCAGCTGAGCGGGATGACCTGCCGGTGCATGGCACTCGGGACACAGCGTCTCTCTGCTAATAAGGCAGCTTTAGTGTATCCGACAACCGCCTCTTCGTCTGCTTTCTGTAACCCAGTCCAGGATGACCTTGTTCCCCCTGCTACATGAAGCAACACAAGGCAGCTGAGCCCTCAATGAAAGTACATTTAATTTAAAGCACGAGTATAATCAAGAGCAAGAATGGGAGAGAAATAACATCTGAAGGACAAGCTCATCAGTGTAATGAAGATGAAGGGATTTAAATGCATTAAGCTGCAGAAGTGTAGAGAAAAACATGACTTTGCTGCCACAGAGTGCACCGAGCAGCTCAACATCTGCCTAGGGGAAAGTAAGGCATTTCCCTCCATCACATCTCTGCCGAAGCTAAAAATATTGATAAAATCAACGCAGTCCTGGGCATGGACGGGGCTTCTTAGGTTCAGGTAGTCTAAATCCTGCATGTCCCCATTTTTATGTCCAACCTGCACTCTGATATGGATGACAAACAATAACTTTTAATCACTCTGACCATGGGACAGGCTGAGTCATGACACAGGGATTACGGGGGAAGAAATGCAACTTTAATGAGGCTGAGCTTTATAAAACTACAATGGGCAAGCTTAAATGTAAAACCAGTCTGTCACTTTATGTGTTCAAACAGCTTTGGTGAAGAGTAAATGCTTCAAAGTGCACTTTGTGTTCCCAGATGAGCCACACCGAGTCCCCAGCAGTGCAGTATCTGTCGTGCTTCTCCGTCCCAGCCATCTCCCGAGCCAGCTTCCCTTGGACAGACTGTTCTCCAGGGCCTGTCTCCGGCCACGGCATACTGTCACCACAAGCAGTCCCTTCCACGGCTGCTGGCCCTGAGCAGGGAATCCGGGAGGACTGGTAAGAGCGGGCCCAGGATTTGTACAATTCTCAGGGTTGCTGCTTCCCTCTTGTGGTGAGGAAACAGCCTGAGAGACAGACGTGGTATGGATGTGGTACGGCCGTGGTACCCATGGGCTGCGATAGACAGGTCTCAGCCAAACCACCGGTGGGACAAAGCCTGGATCTCTGCTGGGAAAGGGTGAAAGTTGGCTCCAGCAACTTCCTGGGCTATTTTCCTTTTGCTTGCCTCCCGCTAAAGGGAGGGATGTGTCTGAGTGGGTTAAATTTATTGCTTATTGTGCTCCTGTAAGTCCTCTTTCACCTTGGTCTTTTTCAGAGCATCTGAAGAAGAGCAGAAGGAAGCAGAAAGGCTCTCTGCAAGCTCCTAGCTCAAGTTAATTACAATGGATATTTGTAAGATATATGAAAATGCCTCCAAGTGCAGTGTGAATACTGTGGAGTGCTTTATGGTTCTCAGCACGCAAACGCAGAAGATAAGCGTTGCCACGCTGTGTGGCCTCTTTGGGACACTGTGCATTTTCGAGAACTCTTTGGTGCTGTACCTGATCTTCTCCTCCCCCAGGACCAGGAGAAAGCCTTCTTACCTCTTTATCAGCAGCCTGGCCCTGGCTGACGTTCTGGCCAGCATCATCTTCGTCTGTAGTTTTGTTAACTTTCATGTCTTTAATAAGACTGATTTCTCTAAAGAAGCGTTCCTGCTGCAGCTGGGAGGGGTGAACACATCCTTCTCTGCCTCCCTGAGCAGTTTGCTGCTGACAGCCCTGGACCGTTACATCTCCATCAGCCGGCCCTCCGAATACAAGCTCCTCATGACGAGAAAGAGAGCATGGATAGCCCTGGGGGTGCTCTGGGTGACATGTGCGACCATTGCTTCCCTGCCCCTCCTGGGCTGGAACTGCTGCATGCTCAATTCAACCTGCTCCGAGCTGTTCCCATTTGTGGACAACAACTACCTGTCGAGCTGGATCTGCTTCACCATGGTCCTGCTGGGATGCATCATCTACGCTTATGCGCACGTGCTATGGAGGGCTCACCAGCATGTGGCCTACATGGAGAAGCACCAAGTGCAGGTGGGAAAGCAAAACACCCGGATGAGGATGGATGTCATGCTGGCCAAGACCCTTGTCATGGTGCTGACTGTCCTTGTGCTGTGCTGGTCTCCGGTCCTTGTTCTCATGATCTACAGCATCTTTTCCAGGATGAGCAATCACCTGCGCAAGGTGTTTGCCTTCTGCAGCATCCTCTGCCTGCTCAATTCCATGGTGAACCCCATTATTTACGCTCTGCGGAGCAAGGAGCTATATTCCTCCCTGAGGATGGTCTTTACTCGGTTTAGGAGGCAGCTGAAGGCCTCTGAGGAAAGCCCAGAAGCAGAGAGCACCCACAAGTCCTCCATGATAGAGACCATCTGCGAGGATATGCGTGTGATGTAGGGAGGCAGCCCTGGAAAGTCCGTGCTCGGGCTGGCAAAAACAGTCTGGATCACTTTCCTTTTTTTTTTTTCTCTTCTTATGGAGGTTCTGGGAGGTAAGGGATCAGATGCCTGTCATGCAGCCAGCTCCTGCTGATGTTATTCTTAGATGCTGGGACATAAAGTGCACGGACTTACACAGGGAGCTGGTCCCCAAGCTGCAGAGATACCGGTGCCACATCAGTGTGCCAGCCACGAGACAGCGGATAATGCCATGCCCCAGAACAGCAGATCCTAATGACAATTCCTCATGCCTGGTCTCCCACCTGTCCACCAGTAACCTCCTAACCCATTTTTCTTACATTCAGTGATGTCTTCCTTACATTCCGTAAAATACAGCTAACTCCAAGTACAACACTCCGCGGACCTTCAGGTTCTCTAGAAATCCCCAGGTATCATGTAACTCTCTAAACCCCTTAACTGGGCACAGGCAGAGTTGTACAAGCACCATCAGCAAAGTGCTAAGAGCACATCGCTGCGTAGCAGAGGTACATCTATTTATACCAGACTTGAACGCCGTCCCGGGGTGTTAAGTATTAGCAGCACGGTGACACAAGGTCTCCAGGTCCTGGCAAAGGTGGCAGAGAACACCACCAAGCCGTGATGAGCTCCTGCCGACGGTGAATGCATCACGCAGGAGCAGGACTCTGGCAGCAGCAGGAGGTACTTCAGGCCTTGCTGGGAAAGGTGCAGATGGTTTCTCTGGACTCGCTTGCAGATGGTTCTGGCTAATCATGTTTCACAGCATTTAGGATTGTCTTCATTTTAGCATCTAATTCTTTATGGAAAACTGAAATGCTCTCATTGTGGCTTATGGACTGTGCCGTAGTTGAGGATTTTGAGGCGGACAGGACCCTGCAGGCAGCACGTTTCTTTAGCAAATTTAAGGAAAGCTAACCTGTGCCACGCAGGCGTTTGTTGGATGTTGCATGATTAAATGTTAAAGCAATTTTTCAGCCCCTTTCTTCCATTAACCTCTGGGGCACAAACTCCTCCAGGTGACAAGTTTAAGCCCAGGCTGGGGCAGGTACTCTGAGCATGAGGAACTCGATAGATTTTTTTGCAAATTATACAAAAGCAGCACCTTTAGCTGCAAAACCTGCAAGGAGAGCAAAGCAGGACGGGGCCCTTCAGCAGCGCCCCGGAGAGCAGCAGGGCTGCTGCTGGCTCCCAAAACGCCTCCGACGGGGATGAGCCTGGCCCGGGACACGGCCGTGGGGCCCTTGGACTCTGCCCTGTTTCCCCAGAGGAAGCACCCGGCGCTCACATGTGGGTTTTGGAGCCAGGCCCCGGGCCTGCTCCGGCTGCACGGGAGGGCCAGGGGGAGAGGGGTCTCAGGGCGGCTGAGCTGCCACGGGGCCGACGCCATGGGCTCTCTCCTCATGGGACGGACACAGAGGCTGAAGCCGCAGGAAGGGGCGCGCAGGCGGCTATGGTGGTGCAGAGCCGGGCTGGGAGGGAGGCAAGGAGGGAAGAAGGGGGCGGCCAGCCGCGCTGCCAGGCGGAGCAGAGCCTCGAACCGGCGGCTCCTCGGTAGCCATGGCGGCGCCTCGCCGTTGCCTCGGTAGCCATGGCGGCGGCCGTGCTGACGTCAGGCAGCAGCATGGCGGCCGGCGGGCTGCTGTGGCTGGCGGCGGCGCTGGGGCCGGTGTGGGCCGCGCCGCGCTACCGGCCGGACTGGGCCAGCCTGGACGCGAGGCCGCTGCCGGCCTGGTTCGACCAGGCCAAGGTGGGGGTGTTTGTGCACTGGGGGGTGTTCTCCGTCCCGGCCTGGGGCTCCGAGTGGTTCTGGTGGCACTGGCAGGGCGAGCACCGCGCCGACTACGAGCGCTTTGTGCAGTGCCGGTACCCGCCCGACACTACCTACGCGGACTNTGGGTCCCTGAGGGGACAAGTGCCATGCGCGGGAGTCCCTGAGGGTATGGGGGAGCCATTTGTGGGGATTTGTGAGGGGATGGGGGTCCCTGGTCACTGAGCAGATGGGGAGAGCCATGTCTGGGGGTCCCTGAGGGGATGGAAAGGCTGGGAGGGGATGGGGAGGGGGGCGGCTGTGTCTGGGGTCCCCAAGAGGATGCAGGGGTCCCTGAGGGGTTGGAAGGGCCAATTCTGGGGATCCCTGAGGGATTGGTGGTTCCTGAGCAGTGCTGGAGATCCCAGAGGGGTCATGCCCAAGGTGCTGAGGAGATGACAGGTCTCACTACTTGCTAAGTCTCAATTGTTCATTCTTTTTCAGCATTAAAATCCATTAAAAACCTCTATTCTTGTAGTTGCTTCTGAACTTAAGGGTACTGAAAAAGGGCTTCTCACAGCGTGGTTATGCAGTCACTTGCTTTTTTAGTGACTGGGTTTGCCACTGAGGCTGGGGAATATCTTAGGTTGTTCCTTTGTCATCCTGATCAAGTGCTTTTTTTCCCCTCAGGTACGTGGTACTGACCACGAAGCATCACGAAGGCTTCACCAACTGGGGGTCGCCCGTGTCCTGGAACTGGAATTCTCTGGATACAGGGCCCCACCGAGATCTTGTGGGAGAGCTGGGAGAAGCCCTCAGGGAGAGGTATGGCACTGTCAGACTGTGCTGTTCCTTTCATCTGTGTGCAATTCTCATGGTTGTTCGTGACAAACAGCGGAAAACAATTAGTTTAATATGAAAAAAGTAGTGCTTGCAAAGATATAACATCTGTGAAATAGCAATGCCAGTAATCTAATCTGCCACTGGTTCTTAATCCCTGCTGCCAGCCTAACTCTTTCCTCTTTTTTGTTCTGTCCTTCAGCAACATACGCTACGGACTGTATCACTCTCTGTTAGAATGGTTTAATCCACTCTATCTAGCTGACAAAGAAAGTGGCTTCAAGACCCAGCACTTCGTTCTAAAGAAGACCATGCCAGAACTTTATGATCTTGTCTTAAAGTAAGAGCTGCAACCAGTTAGGAATCAAGACCATTTTCTGGTTTCAGTACTGTACAGAAAGATGCAAAGTGGATGCAGAGAAGAGAGGTGATAAACGTTAATTTTTGCTGAGGCAAATCTGTTTACTTATCAGTAACAGTTTGCGGTAATTAGAAAAGGGGTTCACATTTGCCCTGTGGACAGTCTAATTTGTAGAATAAGGTAGAGACAAATTTGTCATGCAAGAGCAATTCCCTTTAATACTGCCTTTGTGCAGGGTGGCTTTGAAAATGGAGCAAGCTGCTTAATATTTAGCAGAGTAGAAGAGCAATTTCGCTGTGAATTTACATCCTTGCCTTGCTTCCCAGTGTTGACAAAAATAGGAAGCTTGGACACATGTTGTTTAGAATGGCCGTTGTCCCAGGTCAAGAATGTGCCTCATAATTGCCTTTGAGATGCAAACTTCTGTTTTTTGGAAGAATTGCATCCCCTCTTGAGCCATGATCATCAACACATCATTTGCTGCTGCAAGAACCTCACTTAAAGCTTTGTCTGAAGCAGAAAGTGATAGCATAAACCTCCTGGTAACGTCAGGCAATAGGAAGAGGAAGTGAAGCTAGAGTCCAGATGCAAGAAACACAGTGCTTCCTTTGCGGTGGGAGAAAATAAGCCATTTTGAAATAACATTCATCTCTCTGTTAGATATAAACCAGATTTGATTTGGTCGGATGGAGACTGGGAAGCTCCGGAGTCGTACTGGAATTCTACCTCTTTCCTTGCCTGGCTTTATAACGATAGTCCCGTCAAGGTATCACTTTCAGCTATCCCTCATGGCCGCTAGCATTTTATGGGG
Source organism: Scopus umbretta (assembly GCA_013400535.1). NCBI lineage: Eukaryota > Metazoa > Chordata > Aves > Pelecaniformes > Scopidae > Scopus > Scopus umbretta. The sequence continues at coordinate 24,505 of VZTL01041567.1, forward strand.
ATGGAAGGTCTGGCAGCAGTGAGATCTGAATGTGATCAAATCAGAAACCTGCTTGACAGATGCCAGATGTGCTTTATTCTTCCAACAAAAACCAAGAAGCTCACACTGTGCTCCTGTGAGAAGACTAGTGTCCTTTTCAGCACACACATGGGAGGCTCAGAGGCCAGGAACCTTGTTGCCTCACCTTCTACCCGAGTGAATAGAGAGAGGTTCTCCCAGAGAGGGATTCAGCCTTCTCTTGATGATCCTCTCTCTCTTTCTGCTGATTACACAGGTGTTTTTAGGTGCTTACCTCTTAACTTAGATGCCTTTGCTAACTTAGGAGGGATGAATGCAAGCTGAAAAGTCCAAGAGAAAACATTTCTCCCTACTGAGCTTTGTTTCTTCTTTCAGGACACTGTTGTTGTTAATGATCGCTGGTGTAATAACTGCTCTTGCCATCATGGAGGCTACTACAATTGTGCAGACAAATACAAGCCAGGGACCCTGCCAACTCACAAGTGGGAGATGTGCTCCTCCATTGACAAGCATTCCTGGGGCTATCGAAGCAACATGAACATTGCTGAGTTAATGGATGAAGCAAGTATCATTGAGGTGAGAAATCTGAAATCAAAATAGCAGGTGTGGGGGAGTTACTGAGAATTAGAGGTTTCTTTCATGCTCCTACTTGCAGAAGGAGTTGTCGTGTTTCATACAATCAGGCTGGAGTTAATGGAGCAGTTGACGAGGGCAAAGCCCTCCTCAGGTTTCTTTGTTGTCAGGAGTGAAGATAATGCAATTTGTTACCTTGGTTTACTTGTCACAGGAGCTAGTGCAGACCGTGAGTTTTGGAGGCAACTACCTTCTCAATGTGGGACCTACAAAAGAAGGGGTGATTGTTCCCATCTTCCAAGAAAGACTTCTGGCCCTTGGGAGGTGGCTGGACACTAATGGGGAGGCAATTTATGAATCGAAGCCATGGAGAGTACAGATGGAGAACAGCACAGACACAGTCTGGTAAGGACTCCATTGCTCAGCACCATCTGGGCTGGGACTTCCAGAGCTGATGTTCCTTTCTTATTTGTTCTTAAATTTAGTACACTCTGAAGCATTGTCGTCAGGCAACGCAGAGGGCGTTTATAATATTCTACAACTGGAGTGCTCGGTTACTGCCCTAGGGTGTTACCTAAGGAATATCTTGCTCGAAAGAAGAGAATAAAAATCAGAACTCCATCCATCTTGCTTGATTTGGAAAAAACCCAGCTCTTCCTTTAAAACAGTTTCCATGCTGCCGCTGTCAGGGCTGTTTACGCAGTGGTCCTGGCTAGTCTGAATTCCACAAATGTACTGCATCTAACCGCACGCAGATTGTAAATGTAGCGATATGTGCGTTTAAGTTATTTAATAGTACTAATCACTGTTACCCAACTGTTAGTCAGTTTATACTGACTGAGAAGGGCACAGTGAGTCAAGAGCCAGAAATTGCTACAAAACAGAGGTTTTTTTTTTTCCCTCAAGTGTGCCAAGTGTGTTCAGTCTAGAAATGCAGAGCAACGATCAGGGTAAGGCAACGTATCTGCTCTGTTGACGACAAGCTGAGGCAAGGACAGATCGGCAAAGGACATTTGCTTTTAGGAAGCACGCACGGACTTTGTTTGGGTTTCATCAGCCAGTGCTGACTGGCTAAATGGCAGGTCCAAAGTGACAGATTTTGGAATGAGGGGGAAGTAGGTGACCCCTGTATGCTGACAGCAGGCAAGCTGGTGTTCTCGTGCTGTCTAGAAAGGTCAAGATCGTGTCTGGTTCTCTCTCTGATGGGGCTTTTCACCTTGCTGAACTCTTTCTTTCTTAGGTACACTTCTAAGGGACCAGTTGTCTATGCCATCTTTCTGATCTGGCCTCTGGACAATGTTTTGAAACTGTCCTCGCCCGCTCCATCCCCAGCCACACAAGTAAGGAACTTGAAAAAAAGATAACGCACTCTGAGAACACACCTTGGGCATGTGTGGGCTGGGAGGGTCCAACCTGACTTCATTTGGAAACTGTGGAGAGTGTGGAGGTTGTCATCCTGCACTTCTTGTTCTGGGGTGCTCTGGCCTCCCTCCAGATCCTTGCAGTGTCCCTGGTGATTCTCCAGGCTTTAGGTCACTGTTAGCGTAGAACATTGGATAGGACTTGCCAGAACAGGCTCGCAGTCTGCCATGGAATAGGCAGAAACTCTTCTCCCCCAGAGTCTTTTGATACTGTTGACACAGGGAGATGAAGTAAATAACAAGCCTCACACATAGAAGGGATCACTGGTATTGCATCTCAAATTCAAATCAGGTACACTGACCCGCTAATTGTAAATGTAATTGAGAGTGACGCAAATGCGAGAGCGCCCTTTGCTCTAAACAAACAGAGGTAAAGCCTTCTCAGTTAAAAAAAACCAAAACAAACAAAACAAGAAAACCCCAAACTACAGTCAAACGTTTGGCCCCAAAATATCCTGCGTGTTACCTTTTGTGCACTGTGAGTGATGGGTGGAACGGCGCGGGATTGCTTTGAATGTGTGGGAAATGCTGTCAAGAGACTGCAAACGTGTTTTGGGTGTACTGGGGTGTTCAAATGGGAAGCACCTGTGTGAGCTACAACTGAGTGTTTCCCCTGCCCTCCTTTGCAGGTGACGATGCTGGGTTTTGCAGGGACTCTCAGGTGGCAGAAGTCCCCAGGTGAAGGACTGCTCATAACTTTGCCCCCCAACATGCTTCTCTCACCTTTGCCGCCTCAGTCTGGCTGGACTGTGAAGCTTGAGGGTGTGCACTGACGGCTGCGGGATGAGAGCAGTGGTCTCCCCCTGCCTTTCTTTTAAACTGAGTCTAAGGATTTTTCATTTATTGTTGAATAAATTGTTTTTCTCTTAAGAGAACGTCTTTTCTGATCCCTTTTGCCTGTAAGCGATCTGCGTATCAGCGGACCTCGTTTGGCAGCAAAGGGCTGACCTCTCCGCCTAGCAGTGGGAGTTGGGACGTCCTTTGCAATATTCTGCTGGGATGTGAGCCAAACATCTACCCTTGGAACAGGAAGGTTTTTTGATGTAAAGCTGTGCTTCTCAGTGGATGTTACTGCTTCACTGCTGTGATTACGAGTGATGACGCTGGACAGTCTGGGAGTTGGTGGGAGACGGAACAGAGTTCGTACGGGGCGGTTAAGAGGACCTGTCTTGAGGTGTCTGGGATGGGCCACGTATCACCTAGGTGTTAGCGCATGAAGCTGACAGGTCACGCAGCCAAAGAGGAGATGTGCGTCTTAACGGCGAGAGGGTTTGGACTGCTAGAGCAGCTCACGGGAGGTGGAGCAGCAGGAGCTGTGTCCGTGTTGTGTGTGTAGCCAGCGCTGGTGAGCCAGGCTAACACACGGCGGCAGGGTCCACACCTCCCAGGCAGGAGCAGGCCCTGCCACTTCCCTGGCTTAGTTACTCATTGAAGTTAATTTTGATAACCAGCGTGATACTCCTCTACGTGGAATCATGAAGCCTTGCATGTGACGGGCATTGTTCTAATGAAGACAAACCCCGGTGCCACCACAGATTCCTGCCTATGATGTACTTGCATAAAAATAGGTACTTGATAAGATGTGTTGAATTACTTTGGCATTGATTGAAACAATTGCGATCACATACTTCCATCACGAATAAATGTAATGGGAGCTTGTTGTTTGAAGAGGTCTAGAAGAAATTGGCTATAGAAAATCATAGTCTAATACAAATCCATTAAGAAACTGTTATTTATAGTCTGGTGGAGACAGGTATAAGCAGAAGAGTTTTTGTTCTTGAATTTGACAGAGAAGCCACCATTCTGAATTGAACCCCTGACTTCTGCCATTTCAGAGAAGTAAGCTTTCCTGCGCAGATGCTGAACTTCTCCAAAAAGGGTCGAACAGTATGTACTACACGGTGAAACTCCTCACGGGAGCGCGCGTTTCTGCAGCGCGGTTGTTGTGAAGGCCCCACAGCGTTGCACACGGGCTTTATTTTGTCGCGGTAACCGCGTGGCGCAAGCAAAAGTCGCCAGAACGCTCGGGAGTTGAGCGCAAGCGAAGGCCCAGGG
>VZTL01041567.1:35176-48254 GCA_013400535.1 Scopus umbretta
CCAGCTCCTCAGGAGACCCCCGGCCCCACGCCCCGACCCCCGGCTATCCCCGGCGCAACCGCGGCCTCACGGGTGGCCCTGTCCCGCGGCCGGGCCGCGTCCGCGCCCTGTCCCCCGTGCGCACCCAGCCCCGCAGGCCCCGGCCCGCTGCCCGCTCACCTGCCTGGCTCAAAGCAGCGTTATTTTGGCTTTCCAGCCCTCGCCTGCCTGGCTCAGGCTCTGGCCTCCCTTGGAGCTGCCCTCGCTGGCTGCTAGAGCGGCCCCGGGGCCGGCAGCAGGCACAGGGCAGGGCAGCGAGGGTGACTAAAGTCACCCAGGGTGGACACTTTCCCTGTGCTGCCTCCACATGCCTTAATGATAAAGCGGATTCTCCCTCCTGCCCAGCAGGCGGGAGCTGCTGCTCGGTTCCCAGGGACGGGGGCTTTGTTGCAGGTTAGCTTCCAGGTTTCCACTTTGTGTATGCCAGCAAACGTCCCTGTAGTGTGCAGTGACCCAGTGCCCACCTTCCTGGGAAGCAGGGGTGGGATGGGGCCAGTGCTGGGCAAGGGAAGGCAGGCTGGAGGGAGTGCTGGGACTGTTGTAGAGAGGGGGGTTCAGAGCTGGAGAAAAAAGGGGGAATGGGGGGAAGTGGGCAAAGCTGATGCCCCCTAAGGAGGCCACCCAAGTTCGATGACTCCCTGCCCTTGTGCCTGGAGGTGAATTAGCCTGAGGGATTTGTGCTGTAGGATGTGGGTGACACCAGGATCTTGGCTGGATTTAACAGGAAGAGCAAGGGTTTTTTTCCCCAGTATTTAACAAGTGTCAGATAAACCCCTCCTGTGCAGGAGGTGTGAACCATGTCAGCAGGGTGTGCTACAACCTGCCCAGCCCATTCCTCTCCGGATGTCGTTCTGGCGCTGGCTGGGCAAAGCCTGGGGAGTGCCTAGAGGCAGTGCTGACGTGACAGTGTCCAAGTCCTGCCTGCCCCTTCCCTCCCAGGGCCCCTGGCTGTCGGGCCCACCCCAGACCGCCTCACACAGCGCTCTGTGCTGAAGGGCCTCTCCTCCCCCAGAGAACCATGGCAGAGAAGATCCTGGTGACCGGTGGAGCTGGCTACATCGGCAGTCACTGTGTGCTGGAGCTGGTGGAGGCTGGCTATGTCCCCGTGGTCATAGACAACTTTCACAATGCCATCCGAGGTATGGAGAGCCTTTGTCCCTTCCCATACAAGGGCCTCGGCCACTCTCAGCCTGTGCTGGGACCTCCAGCTATCCCAGCGCCTCGCACCTTTCCATTTCGCCAGGGGCAGACGCGCTTCCCGAGAGCCTCCGGCGTGTGCAGCAGATCGTGCGCCAGCCCATCCTCTTCCAGGAGCTGGATATCACTGACGAGGCAGCGCTGCAGGAGCTCTTCACTAAGGTGAGAAGAGCAAGAGCTGCAGTGCCCCAGGGTGGCCTCATGGGCTCCGACGGGGTGGGAGCCAGGAGGGAGCTGTGGACTGGGCAGGAGCTGAGCAGGGAGGATGGCGCTGAGGAAATGCAGTGACCAGCAAATGTTCTTCTGGGCCACAGAGACCACATGGGCTGGCTGAACGGAACTCCTGGGGAGATTTCTGACTGGTTTCTGCCTGGAGCTTCTATCTCCTGTTTCTGTGGCACTAATGCCAAGCTCTTTCTCCCTCTGCAGCACCGTTTCTCAGCCGTGATGCACTTTGCGGGGCTGAAGGCAGTGGGGGAGTCTGTGCAGAAGCCCCTGGAGTACTACAAGGTGAACCTCACCGGGACCATCCGGCTGCTGGAGGTGAGCGGAGCCGGGAGGCAGCGCGTGGTGCTCGGGGCCACGTGGGCGCTGGGTGTGATCCCGCTCTGGGGTGGCTGTGCTGGCTGGCAGCCTGGTCCCTGCGGTGCTCCCCAGGCCCTGTCCCGGGGTGGAACGGTGCCTGCGTGGCGGGAGCTGCCGCCCGCGGAGGGCTGAGCCGCGCAGCGGAGCTGGAGGGCGTGGAGCTTGCTGGCTCAGTGGCGGCTGGTCCCTGCTCCCCAGACCATGAAAGCCCACGGCGTGAGGAACATCGTGTTCAGCAGCTCTGCCACCGTCTATGGAGACCCCAAGTACCTGCCCCTGGATGAGGACCACCCTGTTGGAGGCTGCACCAACCCCTACGGCAAATCCAAGTACTTCATCGAGGAGATGATTCGAGATCTCTGCAAAGCAGAGAGGGTGAGGAGCTGCGCACAGGCCTGGCAACCGAGGTCTTTTCCCACTGGAGCGTGCTGGGGTGACCAGGCAGCGCTGCACAGCACTACACCCTCCCCAGCCAGCCACGCTGTGTGTCTCCACAGGACTGGAATGCTGTTCTCCTGCGCTATTTCAACCCCATTGGTGCCCACGAGTCAGGCATGATTGGAGAAGATCCTCAGGGGATCCCGAACAACCTCATGCCCTACGTAGCGCAGGTACCGCCCCGCTGCAGCCTTTGTGGACGCCTGGGTGCCTGTGTGGGGCACAGGCTGATGGGGCTGTCGTGGGCTTGTCCCTCTGCACAGGTGGCAGTGGGGCGCCGGGAATTCCTGAGCGTGTTCGGGAACGACTACGGGACGGACGATGGAACAGGTGCGTCGCAGAATTGGTGGAGCAGAGACATGCTGTCCCCTGGGGCAGCCGTCGCAGCTCCCCAGCCCAGCTGCACCCCAGGCAGGAGGGCTTTGCGCTCACCCTCTCTGTCCCCACAGGCGTCAGGGATTACATCCACGTCGTGGATTTGGCCAAGGGCCATATCGCTGCTTTGAAGAAGCTCAAGGAGAACTGCGGCTGCAAGGTACCAAGAGGGCTGCTTTTGGGGTGCGGTCAGGCCTGCCAGGGCTGTGGGGCTGGGCCAGGGCTGCGCTCTTGTGGCCCTGGGGAAGCTGAAGGGGGTCTGACTGCTTTCGCAAGGGGAGAAGCTGACCCGTATCCTTTATCCTCCTCTCAGATCTACAATCTGGGCACAGGCACCGGCTACTCCGTCCTGCAGATGGTCCGGGCCATGGAGAAAGCCTCAGGGAGGGAGGTAAGGTCTGACCCGCAGCCTGCAGGGCCACGGGCACGGAGCCAGCTGCTCCCACGGGCCCCCCCCTTGCCACCCCAAGCCGTCACTGCCACGACAGCCCTTGCGCCTGTGTCTGCGGCAGCCACTGGCACCGCTCCCGCAGCTCCTGGGCCTCAGATGAGTCCGCTCTGCTGAGAGCCAGGAGCCCCCCAGGCCCCACGGTGCTGCCTTCCCTTGCAGATCAAGTACAAGATCACGGGCCGGCGGGAGGGAGACGTCGCCTCCTGCTACGCCAACCCGGCGCTGGCCGAGCGCGAGCTGGGCTGGAAAGCTGCCTTTGGCCTGGACAAGATGTGTAAGAGCAAACCCCATCCCTGGCACGCCACGTGCCGCCGGCTGCCTCTCTTCTGGCCCACCCCTCACCGCCGCTCTCTCCCCGTGGCAGGTGAGGACCTGTGGCGGTGGCAGCTGCAGAATCCCACAGGCTTCAGCAAGAACTGAGCCGCGGCCCGAGGGCTCGCCTGGCCGCCCTGGGCTGCTCCGGGGTGGCCCTGCCTGCCTCCCCCCGCGGCCCCAGCGAGGCGGCTGTCATCCCGGGTGCCATTCCAGCGCCCTCTCCCACCTCTTGCATGGGGCAGGAAGGCAGGAGCTTCCCAGCCTCTCCACTCCTCATCCTCATCCCCCCACCAGGTCCTTTGCATCTCACAGAGCAGAAACGCAGGGAAGAAGGAGCCGGGGCCGGCTGTGGCACCCAGGGCACAAAATCCCCCGGTGGGAATGCTGAGGGCCAGTGCTAGCCCCAGCAGAGAGAAGGCTGGGCCCCGCAGCCGCTGCTGGAGCTGCTCCTGGGCGCTCCCTGTGCCCCAGCCACCCCTTCCCTGCTGCCCCCGGGCCCCCAACCCGCCCACCCGGGGAGGTTCCCGGTCGCGGGGGACACGGGGCACCCCACCCCTGCCCTGGGCACGGCGAGGGCTGCTGAGCTCCCACCTCCTGGCCCCAGGCAGCCCCAGGCCCCTGCTCCCACAGCGACCGCTCACTTCCCCAGCCCAGTGCCCCTGGGAGAAGGACCCGATGGCAGCCTGGGGCTCCCCCCCTTTCTCTTCCCCTGCTCCCCCAGTGTGGTTTTAGGGACCAAGCCTCGTCTCCCACATGCTCCTGCCCAGCCAGCGGAGCCCCTGCCCACAGCTGTGCCAGCCCTGGGCACGGCCAGCCTCGCCTGGCTGCGCGCAGCCCCCCCCGCTGCCGTTAGATGTGGCTGGTGCCTGGTTTTGCTTTCCCAATCCCATTGCCAAAGGCTGTCCGGGAGAAGGCTCTGCTCGGCTGTCAAATACTGCTCCTATTTATTACTGACAGCTCTAACGGCTGCGTTAGGCAGCGATGACGCAGTCAGCCTGGTTTGCCGTCAGCTGGCTTAATAACTTATGCTACTAAATTATGAATTGAGCTTTTGATTTGTTTTTAAATAAACTTTCTTACTTTCTAAGTGGCAGCTCTGTTCTGCTTCCCCTCAGCCAGAGCCGCTGCCCCCAGAAACGGCAGCCAGGGGGGCCGTGTGCTAAACCTCTCCCCCCGAACCGCTGCTGCGGAGGTGCTGACGGTGCCTCCTGCCCAACCACGAATGAACCCAGCTCAGCTCTGGGAGAGGTTTACGATTTATTTAACCTTGTATCTGACTCTGTGGAACACACACACACAAAAAAAACCCCCAAACATTTACAAGGAAGACAAAAGAGAGAGAAGAAAACAAACGAACGAACAAAAAAAAAAAAGCTGTATTGAGGAATGGAGAGAAGCCGTTCTCCCTCCCGGGTCCTCAGCACGGCCCCGGCCAGGCACGTGCCGCTCAGGCGGGGAGCGAGCAGGAATGCTCTGCGACGGGGCCGGGGTGGCCGCCCGCGCCGTGCCCGAGGGCGGGCACGAGTCCCAGGCCCCCGCTACGCACACGGTTCCAGTTCACAGTCAGATAGGTCGGTCTGTCCGTCCGCCAGCCCTCGGGTAACCCGCAGGGAGCTGCGTTCCCACCCCAGCCAGCCCCGCTGCCTCCCCACCTGCCGAGCGCAGGGAGGGGAGGGCACAGCAGCTTTAAAACAGACGAAGTAGAAGAAACAGCAGGACTGAGCCCCAGGCACGGGGAAGAGCGGGGCTCCCCCCACCCCAGCAGCGGGTTGCCGGGCTAAGACTTCCTACGGGAGCAGGGAACCCAAACCCCAACCGCCCAAAACAACCCAAGAAACCAACCCAGGAGGCGGCCGACAGATCCGGCTCTCCAGAGAGCGGGTTATTGCTTTACGCATCCCGGGCAGGGAGGGCACGGCTGGGGCAGAGGTGCCGGCGCTCAGTCCCCCCCCGGAGCAGCCCTCGCCCTCGGGGAGCTGCCGGCCACGGCACCACGAGCCCGGCCGCAGCCTGCTGCTGGCCACGGGGCACCGAGCCGAGGCTCTGCGGGGCGAGGGGCCGGACAGAGCATCCCCCCACGCAGAGCCGGAGCACGCGGGAGGGAGCGACAGCCCTTCGGCTGGGCGGGTTTCGCGGTGTTTTTAAAAGACACGTGCAGCTCCAGCCCGGAAGGGCCCGGCAGTGCCGTGGGCTCAGCCCATGGAGGAGAGGCGAGGAGGAGGGCAGCGCTGCTCAACAGCAAGTGCCCCCGGCCCTGCGGGAGGGGAAGGGGCAGCTAGGAGCCCACCCACGGAGGAGACAGTCAGGGCCCGGGGAGCTGCTCTGTTGGTGGGGACGGTCCCGGCCCTGCGCCCCGGCCAGCCACGGCCACCGGCACAGCCAGGCCGCCGCTCGAGAGAGGACGAGCCCTGGCTGCAGCCTCCAGCCGGCTGGGCGAGGGCCCCCGGGGAAACCTGTGATTGTACATGGAAAGGCCAGCAGAGCCCACAGCCCTCGCCCTGGAGAGCACGGGGAACCCCGTGCTGCCCCGCAGGATGGGGTGCAGCGGCAGCCGGGCGCTAGATGCTGGTGAGATGATGGCTGGGAGCAAACCTGCTTCCTCCAGCTGTGCCGGGAGCCATTCCTGGGGGACGGGGGCCTCTCCTCGCCTCTCCTCTCCCTCCCTGAGCCAGCCCGAGTCCAAAGGGAAGGAGAAGTAGCAGCAAGAGAGGCGTTAAGGGCCGGGCCAGCGCCGGGTGGGCTCCGTGGCAAAGCCATTCGGCCGCCGGCTGTAAACGGCAGGGCTTTGGGGCTCTAAGGGCGCAGAGAGAACCTCTAGGACCCCCCGCCGGGCTGAGGAGGAGATTGTAAAAGCAACAAGAGGAGGAAGAGGAAGGAGGCGATTATCTCTAGGAGGGCAGAGCTGCCACAAGCCGAGGGCTGAGGCTGCTGGAGCGCCGGGCGAGCCCGCTGGGGAGTGTGCGTGTGCGACAGGGCAGGGGCCGGGGCCCCGCGCGCGCGAGGAGGTGCAGGAGCTGCGTGGACGCCTCTCTGCTGGCCCCAGGAGACGGGGCAGCCTTTGGCGGTACCGGCCCAGAGCAGAGCCTCTCCCTGGGCCTTGAGGCGTTCGCAGGAGAGTCCCGGGTTCCTGAGCTCCGATTGAAAACCCGTGAGTCGCCTGAGCAGAGGCTGAGAGCAGCCGCGGAGAGGCCGGACCGAGGGCAGAGGAGGAGCACGGGCTGCTCGGGGTGCCCCAGCCCTGCCCTGTGCCCACACCGCTCCTCCCGCCGCACAGGGGCACGTCTCACCCGTAATACTGTTACAAAAGAAAAAAAACCCAAATCCAACCAAAAAACCTCGCCCGTGCCATGCCAGACCCACGCACTGCGGTGCCTGAACGGGGAGTCGAGGGGATGGTGACCCCCCCAGAAACCGCTCGGAGCAAGAGGAGAGAAAAGGCCACTCGAAGACTCGCCTTAGACAGCTCCAACCTCGGCTCCGGGAGCAGCAGGGAGAGACGGGGCACCTCCAGCCGGAGAGGATGCGGTGCGAGGAGACGGGGAGAGGCAGGGGCTGGGGGTGCGGCGGGAGGTGTGGTGGGGTGCCATGGCTTCCATTTGCAGCAGACGGGTCACGGGGGAAAGATCAGCGGCTGTGACCTCGGCGTCCTTCCCTGCAACAGTCTCGATTGGCTCCGCTTAGATCCGGGGCAGCAGCTTCTCGATGAACTCCTTCACCGCCATCATCTCCTGCGGAGAGCACAGAGCCCGTCACGCCGGGGCTCCTGCAAGGGCCCTGCGCTGTCCCAGGCAAGGGGACACGAGGGCTGTGCAGCCTCCCCGTGGTGAAAGCAGGGAATAAACACAGCCCCTGTGCTCTGGATGCAGCAATTTCCCTGCCCTGCCTGACCCACTGCGCCGAGGTGCGTCCCAAAGGCGAGACCAGCCCCCGAGAGCCCCGGCCCCTCTCTCCACCCCGAGGCACTGACCTGAGGACAGGAACTGTGCATCACGCCGGGGTAGGTTTTGAACTGGACCTTGGTGGGGGTGACGACAGATTTCAGCTTCTCAGCAGTGAGGGCCCCAAAGCGGACGGGGATCATGGGGTCCATCTCCCCATGGCACTGCAGGATGGCGATGTCCTTGTTCACGCCGTTGTTCGCCGCCTGCAGCGAGGAAGGAAGCACTCAGGGGCACCCAGGAGAGAGAATCCCCAGTGGGGATGGGGGCAGGTGCTTGATCTGCATCCCCACGCACATCCCCGGGCAGCTCCCCTCCTCAAGAGGGATGTGGGAGAGCGGCTCCCACAGCGCCTGCTGCCCCGCCACCCAACGCCGCCTCCCACGCTGCCACCAGGACCGAGCTGCTGCGCGGTGGGCACGAGGAGGCCTGGGGAGCGGATCGGCTCGCAGACGCTCACAGCAGATCCGAGGCAGAGCCCTGACTTCTCCTGTGCCCTCACCTGCCCTGGGAGCAGGGGCGTGGGATTAAGCCCCCACCACAGGCACCTCGTGCCTCCAGCAGCCCCAGATGGGAAAATCCGCCCCCGCCCTGACTCTCCCTGCGGATGCGCAGGGCAGCGCCGGGTACCTGCGGGAAGGCCTTGTGCAGCGGGAGCCAGCAGCTGAGCGCCACGATGCCAGCCAGCTGGTGCTGGCAGGTGAGAGCCGTGTACAGCGACAAAGCACCGCCCTGCAGCAGACAAGGAAGGTTCGTTAGTGCCGTGTGGGGACCCGCAGCCTCCGAGCACCCACCAGCCCCGGCTCGCCCAGCACCCACCCGCCTCCCTGCCAGGGAAGCTCCCTTTGAGGGGTGTCTTCAGAGGGGGAAGAGGGAACCCAACCCTCAGCCTGCTCCGCCTCAGCCCCCCGCAGCTCCGCTCACCTGTGAGAAGCCCCCGAGGATGATGCGGTTGGGTGGGATCCCGTTCTTCATCTCATGCTCAATAATTGCTTTAACTGGAAGAAGACAGAGAAATGGGTCAGCGAAAGGGCAGCGGGGGGCTGAAGAGCAGCACCCGAGGCCTGGGGGTGCACATAGGACACAGCCATGAAGGGAGAGGAAGGTGCAGAGGTCCCAGGGACCGAATGCACTTGGCTTCAGCCAGGAAGAAGGTAGGCTGGGATCACAGGAGAGCAGAAAGGAAGGAGAGGTGGAAGGAAGACATCTGCTCCCGTCCCAGCGAGGGAGAGGCACCCAGGAGCTCAGCGCTTCCCTCTCCCAAAAGCTTCTTACTGTTTTCTGCAGCTTTCTTGATCCCAGCTTCATCCTCAGGTGCATCTGGAGTCAACCCCATCAGATCAAACCTGGGAGAAGAGGCAGGGTCAGCCCCAAACATCTCCCACCACCCAGGGTGTGGGGAGCTGGGAGCTGGGTGTGCTCTGCCCTTCCCCTGACTCCTACAGGACAGTGGATTGCGTGGCTCTTCAGTCCCTCCATCCCTCTCCCTCCCCAAAATAAACCCTCCAAAAGGTCCCACCCAGCCCTGCCGCCCAAAGCACTGACCAGGAGGGCATAACCATCTTCATGTTGAGGGTCACTGGGATCCGGGGCCTGCGGAGAAAAGCGTTTGGGTGTTTTAGTTCAAGTGCAAGAGAAGAAGATCTCAGCCAAGGGGAGCGGGGTGACAGGCCCTCCTGCCCGCAGCTGCAGGACACCTCTCCCAAAGGGACAGCAGCAGGTCGGTGCCACCAGACCCAGGCCGGGGGCTGCAAGGTGACCCCAGGGACCATCCGTGAGCTCCGAGCAGATCCCGGCTGAGCTGGCAGCTCCAGGGCGTTGCCAAGTGGCCCGTCCGGGGAGGAGAGCACCTGCGTCCCCCTCCTGTTTGCTGCTGCAGAGCCAGGAGACGCTGCCGGAGCGGCTGCCTCCACTGCTGAGAGGGACACTGGGAAGCCGAGGCCCTGCTGCCGGGGACGCCGCTTCGGCAGAGCTCTCCCAGCCTGGTGAGTGCCCCCACCCCGCGTGGGCTGCTATGGACACCGGGGACACATCGGGGAGCGGTTCCCTCCCTTTCTGCTGAGCCCCTCCTGCCTGACCAGGGGGATGGGGAAGGAGCTCCAGTGCTTTTGGCTTTCACTGCAGCCATTGGGGAGAGGCTGAGGACAGGCCAGGCGAGAAAACAGACTCAGAGCAGCAGCTCCTGCGCTGATCAGCTCTGTGGGGAACCACTCTGCCTGCAGGCAGAAAATGTCAGGGCTGGCGCCCTGATGCACCAGCCACAGCAGGAGAGCCAGCCTCACTGCACAGCCCCGCGGGTAGCTCAGGGCACAGGTCACCGTCTGCCTCCCCGAACGTCTTGGCGGTGGGCACAGCGTCACAGCCCACCCAGGCCCCCCAAGGCCCTTCCCGAAGCCAGGACGGCACTTACGCGTGAGGGCAAATATACTTCACGTAGGGGAGGCGGATGGAGGAGAGGGCGTCAGCCCAGCTGTGCCTGGGGAGAGAGGAGAAGAGAGGGAAGAGAGGAGGGAGTTCAAGGCTTGCCTTAACATTTTGGAGGATGCTGGCGACGGTGAGGGGTTTCCCCCCCAGGACAGGTTTTCTCCAAGGCTGCTGGCCCCCTGCCCCTGCTCCAACGTAATTTTAGTCCTGCCCACCCCAGCAGCCTGAATCCCAGCATGAATCCCCGGCACAGATCCCCTCTGCAGCAGGGCAAAGGCAGAACACAAAGCCCCGCAGCTGGAGGCAGAGGAGCTGCTATCAGCAAGGGAGGAGGGAGAATCTCCTGTGCAGGGAGAAGCCTTTTGTTACCGCTGCATCTCACACTGTCCTCTAAGGTGGCCTTGCACATTAGAGAGACACGCTTGCATAGACACAACCCAACACCCAAGGACTGGAAAAGCCGCAGTGCTTATCCGCCTGCCTTAAAGAAAGCAGAAAATCAAACCCACGGGAGGCGGGGGGCTGCCAGGCTGCCGGGATCATAAATATTCAAGTGCAGACAGCTGCCGGCCGGCGATTCCCTGTGAGAGCAGCGCAAGCACGGCTATCGGACCGAGCTCAACGCCCCAGACAAATCTTGAAGCTGCCCCTGAGGAGAGCAGCCCCGGTGCTCGCAGCAAACGGCCGAGCCCAGGCCCGCGCTCAGCAAACCAGGCGTCACAGCCAGAGCCAGCTCTGGGAATACTCACCCTGTGTCTCCAAGGCCATGTAAAAAAATGACCTGTTAAATTAAGCAGAAAAACAAAAGAATTAGCTGATGCGACAGCCGGTGCCCTGGGAGAGAGAGGCAGGGCTGGGCTCGCAGGGAAGTGGCAAAAGGCCACTTAGTCACTAACTAGGGAAGACTCTAATAGGCAGAAATTAGCCGATGCTAATGACATGTCTCTGCAGCTTTGAGCGCGACGGATGGGTGGAACAGGCACATCACCGTCATCATGCCACAGAGCCTGCTGTCACAGCCAGGTTCGTGGGCGTCGTCGGCCCCTTGGCTGCCCAACGTAGCAGAGGGCCAGGGAGCGACGGATCCTCCCGCCAGGCTGCACGGCACCATGCCGAGCGGAGGCCAAGCTTGCCAAGGACTCACAAAACCCATCCCTACCGGCTTTTCATCTAAGGCTTGAGCAGCCCCTAAGCAATGGGGAGCAGAGGGAGGGCAGCCTGTGGGGCCCCAGGAAAGGACAGAGGATTTTCTTTGGGGGATTTGCTTACAAAAGCTTAAAGAGCCAAATCAGACCCAACTCCCACTGACCTCCCTGCGGGTCAAGCCTAGCTGTGAGGCTGTCCCTGTGCTTCCGCACCGGGCCAAGCGGCAGTAACAAACAGCCCAGCCCAAGGGACAGTTACTTTTCCCCAGCAAGACAAGAACTCGCCGGTCCTGCCTCCCCCTTGATGCACCAAGATGTACATCTGAAGAGCTGAGGGATTATGGGCTCAGCTCACGGTCCCTCTGAACCCCACGGAAGCAGCTCCTTATCTTCAAGATTGCTAAAAGGGAAGAAGCAGGTGAGGCAGGAGGGGTCCAGCCCTTACCGCGGCAGTCTCCCGCTCTGCCCCTGAGACAGTCACTGCGTCAGCGAGGAGGGGGACAGACATGTTGTTACCACACATACACCGAGAGGGACTCAGACACTGGCACCTGCGGGACAGAGGGACAAAGGTAAGGTAGGAAAATACTCCTTTCTTCCCCACCCCGGCAACAATTTGCTCAGAGGGACCAGCTCTTTGGGGGGAAATTAAAAGAGTACATCAAGGCTTTGATGTTTAAGCCCTTGGGACGGCCCTGCTCCGTCCCTGGCCTGGCAACGCTGGAGAGCCAGGAAGCACAAAACGCTTCCTGCATCGCAGCACCAGATGCGTGCGAGCGGGGATGCGCGTGTGGGGTGCTGGAAGCATTAAAATTAGCTCTTTGTGTTACACCTCAAAGCCAGAGTTATTTCTATGACTGTAACGATGTGGGCAGAGGGCAGCCGGGCAGCGCGCAGCCTCAGCATCCCCTCCCGGCTGCCAGCGGAGCCAAGGAGGAGCCTGACCCACATCTGCTCCGACAGGGAAGCAGGAAACGCTGGCCCTCGGCATGCAGCAGGCAGCAGCACAGGCTTTACAGCGCTAATAAAAGGTCCAGCCCTCTTTTATGGAGCCTGCTGGGGAGAAACCAGAGCGTTCAGGCGCTGGCCTGAGACCCAGCCCTGCGCTGCCTCCCAGAGCCTGCGCCCCCCCCAGCGATGGCATCCCTGTCCCTCCCCGCTGGGCAGCCAGGCAGGGCCACCGCCGCTGTCCCCACCGTAACGGCCTCCTGCCAGCACGAAGGGCTGACTGTCATCTCCCGGATCCCGGTCACCTGCGGGGCGGGCGGCTCCGGCAGAGCTAACAGCCCCCACGACACCACCTTCAGACGCGACAGTCGACGGCGTTTGTTCCCAGTCCGGCACAAACCACTAAAACTACCGCACCTCACGTGACAGGCCCTAACCCCCACTTACCGCCCAGGCCTAATTAGATCAGAGCACGTTTACAGCGCTGCCATCATCTCCCAGGAGCGAGATCAGCCTCCCGGCTTCTGCCCGGAGCAAATCAGACCCCACGGTCTGCTCGAGCCTTCGCACCTCGCTGCGAGCGCCATCCCCAGAGGGTTTCGGATGGCAAGAGACCACCCAAACCCCCCCCGAAGCTCCCGGTACGCCGGCAGACAGCCTTACCCAACAGAAACAGCCGCCTCCTCTACCAGCCTGGGTCGAGACCTGCCCAACTCGTTTCACCAACTGTTTGTCAGCTGTTTCCCTGACTCAAACAAAAACACCGGGAACAACAAGCTCCTCGGGTCTGGCGAACCTCGCAGACACACAGCCCACGTGCTCGTGTGTACTCCAGGGTCAACACAACCGGCGAGGAAAAACAGCACCTGCCAAAATCCTTGGCAAAAAGAGCCATAAATAAAAGCATCTTCCGTGACAGATGGGAGACGCCGAAGCGTGCTCCCCGAGCAGACGCGGGCTGGCGTCTCTGCCTCCTTCGCAGCGGCTTCGGGGACCGGAGGGGTGTCGCGGGCCGAGGCTGCCCGGAGCCCCCCGCGGGCCTCCCCCTGCGGACACCCGGCACCTCCCTGGGGCGGTTCTGCCCCGCGGACCCCGCGGGAGGCCCCGCTGCCGCAGGGGCAGCCCCGCCGCCGAAGCGCCGCACGGGAGGGCTGAACCCCCCGCAACCGGCTCCGTGCCGGCGCACGGGCAGCTGCACAGAGGCGAGAGGCCCGGGCCGGCCC
>VZTL01041569.1:3776-14553 GCA_013400535.1 Scopus umbretta
GGACACTGACTTATAGGAAATTGGACTAGACTACATAATAGTCTTTTTTTACCTTAAGTTTTAAGAGTAACTACTTTCAGGAAAAAACGCTTGGATAAAATTTATTCCTCTGTCTCACCAAATTTCTCCTTTTCTGAACCATCTGCTCTTTTCATACCTCCGTACTATTTTCTCATGAAAAGAAAAAATATTAGTCCTGGTTCCCTTCATGAATTGTGAACACTGGGATGAAGACAGACATGTGCCACTGCAGATTCAATGCTTTCTCTTCAGAAGTTGTCTCATTTACATCTTCAGGAATGTGTTTAATATATCTAAATAGCAAATTGCAACAATGACTTCAGAGAACAGACTCTACTTCTGACCTACCTGCCATCTAAAATGAAATCTTGACTGCACCTATCTTTAGAAGGATTTAAGCAAGATTTGTTTCTTATGCATCCAGACAAACAGAATATCAAGGCTATCAGCAGCAGCACCATGCAGCAAATCACAATACTGCTAGAATGATATTCCCTGCTCTTCTTGCAGTCTGGAGTTAACGTAGTTATATTTTTCTGCCTTTGTTTTTCAGTGCATTGTACTTGCTGCATCAGTGAGTATGTTTAACTAATCCTCAGCATAACAGATAAGGTATTTCTTCCATAGACACTTTGCATAACAGGCTTCATACCTGACTCTTTTGCATGCGTAACATACATGACTGTCTTTGCATGCATGAACACAGGGTCTGATGCTTCCTAGTTGCCCCATATTCCCTACACAGTACACAGACATACATATTTTTGATAGAGAAATCTCAACCTTGGTACATGGTACTAATTAGTCACGTACCAACTGTACCTACCAAAGCCTTTCAATAGTCACTGAAAATACGTGAAATTTCCCCAAAAGGGAGCTTGTTTATAAATCAGATCATTCTTTCAGGTTAGAAAGTCTCTCGTACACTCCACTCAATAGCCACCTGGGCCTTGATCCAAAACCTATGAAGTTAATAGGAGGTTTTGCATTATGTTCAGTGTCTTTGAATCAGGGCCATGATAAAATGCCAGCAGAAAACTTTGACCTAGTGGTTTATGGGCCTATGAACTTAATAAGAACCTTGCTAGATTAAAGACATGAAGAAGTCTCTTCTTCTCCTGGAAGACTGTGTAGAATGACCATTAGCTGAAAAGAAATATTCATGTTTTTTCAAAAGGGTTTTAGTGAGTTTTGAACAAAGAGCACAAGGATTCAAGCTGCTAAATTACTCTTTCTCTGAAGTGTTCTCCTGTGAGCCTGCAGAGGTATGGCACCATCAAATGTTTTCTTTTATGAGTCTATCTTACTGTCCACATTTCACTGGTCATTTAGGGATGGTAGTCTTGTTTCAGCTCTTAAGAGGACTGGAAAGTTTTAAGGATGGTCTATTAATGTTTCATAGTATTACTTTGCCTTTTTTCTGGTCCAGTAAATGTTATTAACTTTTTGTGTGCTAAATTCACTTAGTGGCCAATTTGAAAATTCACTCTCATAAACATTTCACCTTTATTTCTTTTCATATCAGCACCACATGGAATGAATAATAACGTTAGCATGACCAAGCCTGACTTCCAGGACCAGCAACTGTGCAGGACTAATCTGGAAAACAGTGTTCTTCACAGGTAGAATTGACTTCACATCAGTAAAGGGGCTTGAACTTTGCCAGAAATTTGGAACAGCTTTCGGTCCAGCAAGAACTTTTTTGTAATGTACCATTCTTCTTCAAAAAAAAAAAAAAAAAACCAAAAAAAAACCACCCAAAAAAAACCCCTCAGACAATATTTGGTTCTCTTTCATTTGTCTCATAGGTAGTTCTTTCCTAAGACCTTTACTTGATTAAGCAGTTCACTATTGGACTAACTTCATATAAAGCATAAATAGTACAAATCCTTTAGAAACAACGAACTTTGCATCATGCAAAACTCTGATAATAGAAACTGTATTCTGGGATATGATATAGGGTAGTCCCAAACAGATATTCTAATTTTCTCTGCAGTGCCCCATCTTGTGACATATGCCAGCTCATTTAGAAAGCTTAGGGCTCCATACATTCAATTCTTGATTTCTTTTGTTTATCCTAATAACTCTTGCCCCAGTTGTTATTATTGTTACATTTTCTGGAGTTTGGATGTTGCTGTGACCCAGCAAGGAAATGATGATTCTTTAAAGTGGAAGTGGAGCTTTAAAAGGCAGAGCTTTTCCAAATTGAGGCAATGATAAAAATAATAGACCAATTGCCTACCTCTCAAGAGCAACAGAGGTAAGAAGAATCAAAACTCAAATGTTATAGTGGAAAAATTTTGAAAGAAATTTTCCATTTCATATAGCATACATTTCTAATCCAGAAATATGAACCACCTGTAAAAGACCCCTGAGGGAACAGCAGTAGTGCAGATTACCTGTTAATGTCCTAGACCCCCTCCTGTTTGCAATACATCTCAGGCAATCTTTTTTCCGATGTACATTTCATGATCTGTTACACTAATTTTTTGGAACTCATTTATAATAAATGCCTTATGTCTCCTTGTAGTGTGTATGCACACTGAATGTTCACTGCTTTTATGTGCAGCAGAAAGGCTAATATAATAGAATTCCAGACAGAGAAAGATAAACTTTTTGTTGAGGAGTGTTTACTTAAAAAGGGCAAGGAAATAAGAAAAGCGTTATTTGGGCTGGACTGTGTGGCCAAACATATTTCCATCAGGGATGCTTTCATTTCCTATTTTGCTTACAATAAGAAACAAATTAAAAAATTTATTGGGACAATTTAAATTATCTTTGGATGAGCAGTGATTTATTTAGAAACACCAGGACTTTTTTCTGCTTATTTACTTGCCATTTATTACTGTAATAATCTTGGTATTTGAGGAAGACTAATAAACCATTACCTTTTGGCTGAATTTTGTAATGTCAACACCTAAAGAGACTTTGAGAAAAATGTTTCTTAGAAGCAAGTACTGTATCTATGGATAACATATACTAAAATGCATTAGAAGCCATTAGTTCCCCATGAGAAGACATGCAACGATGATGTCTCCTCTTCCCAGAGTCCGAGCAGAATACAAAATAGCAGCAAATTTAAAGTATATTTCATGGCAAAACTGTGACATGATACTGGTTTTTGACTATTTTGATTTTTCTGAAACCCCTTTGGCCATTATCTAATTTGAATTTGGACTGTTAGCAGTATCAGTCAAACTCTGACCTCCATGTCTCTGGAAAGAAGTGAGTGAGGTCTTACATATTATTGTTCCATGCATTGTTTCTATTCAATGCTTTTCTCTTGTCTAAAATGCCTGTTTAATTTTTGTCCTTCTTTTCATGAGGACAGTAGCAGTAGACAGGATAGGCATATGGTTTACTTTTCCAGTCCCAGCATAATGCTGTTCTTTTTCCATTTTCACAGGCATTTCAATGCTTTGAAAATGCTGTTAGGTTATAGCAATAAGAAATCTCCAATTCCTAATCCATATAGCTTTTGTTGAAAAAAATAACACAAAATTCATTTTGTTGATATTTCTGCTCCTTGGTAAAAGTAGAACAGTACAACAGTAAAACCTGACTAGGCAAGACACAGAACACTCCTGAAGACTGGTCTGAGGCACCTCTCTGAGGGGCTGAACACCTCAGAAGCCACTTTCTTCCCAGTTATATGGCATATATAGCTATATGGTTCTTCCACCTTGACTAAAATAATCAATGAATAGATATACACTCTAACCTGAAAAATTAAACCTTGCATACTCATTGAGGACACATGGAGAAAACAAGCAACATAGGCCACAGACATTTCATGCACAAATGAAGATAGTTATCTGGTTCGTTGCTCATCAAAGAGCCCACTTGATATAAAGTAGGGAATAGAACAGACCCAGCAGAAGTATGGGATCTATTACAGCATCTCATTCAGACCTCTACCTTAAAATAATGTATACGTTTATCAAAAGAACTGTATGGTCACATATTTAAGGCATTAGGTCCCCCATGTGTGATGTTGGGCTTTGCCAAGTGCCAGAGCTTCTCGTTCATCCCAGAGAGTTAGAGACAATGATCTGAGTCTTCTCCTCTTCTTAGCTTGAAGCCCAGAGTGTATCTAGTTCTTCTTCTACTACTAAGTTATCATAGTTCTGGTCAAGGTTTCCCCATGAAAGTGTCATCAGACTGTGGTTTGTTTTGGAAGATTAATTAGGGAGATGAATCCTAGCCCACTGACCCTATGTGTTATCCAAGCTGTCTTCTTCAAGATTCCTTAGGTTCCCAAGAGACTCACTACCATCATATAACCAACAAGTATGTTGTCAAGGACTTTCTGTTCCTGTGCGGGAGGCCAGAAGGGTCACTGGAGCTGGGCTTGTTGTTAACTTCCTTATGGAAAACAGCTTTACAGGGGACCAGAGTTTGCAGAGCCTTGCAACTTGCAGAGTTTGCCCTTCTGCCTTGCAGTGTGGACCTTGAAGTTAGTGCTCCACTTCTATGAAGGAACAAGGTTGCCTTGCAATTAGGTGCTGATTACATCTAAAACAGATACTGAAACTATTCTTCCCAGACATAGGCACATGAAGCATATTCCTTTTTTTTAAATCAAAACCAGAATTTTTGATGCAGTTCCAACACTGTCTGGAAGCACTAGGAACCCTGGCACAGGCCTTGAGTGACTTTTTGTCCATCCAGTGTGAACTGCATGAGAACACATCCAGCCAGATTGCATGAGAAACTGTGAAGGCTTCTTCCCAAATTATTTTCATGCAAAATTCTGTTGCTATCACTTCAATACAGATTTACAACTGAATGAATGTGGAAGTAAAGGATAGAGTGTGCCAGTTGCTGCTTTTAGCTCTTAATGCAATAGGACATAATTCATTTCAGTGTTTGACAAACTGGGATCTTTAAAGGAAATTGTTTAGTTCTATATTATTGGAAGTGGCATTTATATATTCTGGATGCTTTCTTGCGGTTCTCTTTTTCTCTGTAGTTTAGTTCTCTGGTACTAATAAGTTTTCCAGAACAGAAATGTAATAAAGTCAAGCAGTGATTTACATGTTAAAACAGAGACTATTCTAATGCTCAAAACTGATGTATATCTTTTCTTACCTTCTTCGCTATAAACAATAAGGAACTTACTAGATCAATTTCTGAATCTTTGAAGGCTTTATGCAATGTACACTTATATCAGTCAAATACCAAATGGATTTCAGATCAGACCTTTAACAGCCAAATTATGGGATGATATGAAATATGCAGAAATACACGTATTTTCTTCTTGTATGATGTAGTTCCTGCTGTTGTAAAAGTGCTGTTACTACCATCCAGCGGTATTATTGGCACATCTCCATCTTATTGTTCTTATTCCCCCAAGATTTATTTATGAGTACTCACTCTTTTCTAGGCATTCTTTCCATTGCTTGGTGTATCTGATATTATGCTGTGGCGCTACATTAACCTGTTCATGTGCACTCCTTCTGCCCGGCCAAAGATTGCCTCCCTCCCTCATCTGCAGCTACACCCATGCCCAGACCACAGTGTTAAACTCCGCAGTCCCGCTTTCTCCAGTGCCCATTCTCCCCTCTCCTCCCAGCTCCCCGTTCCCTCCCGACCCCATATCAAACCCTCCCACTCACTCCTCTCTCCTCAACACCCTCTACCAGGGCACCCCACTTAGAGTTCCCCCAAGTCCCCTCTTCTCAGCCCTCCCATAGATCCCTAGTCCATCTACCATTTATAATTGTATTTTCCCTGATTTGTCTTTCTCTTCAACAGTATACTATAATAGCCAAAGAGAATAGCTAAAATGAAGGACATTGTTTTGCTGGAATATGTTAATAGTTTTCTGAGAGTGGGTCTTTGATCTGTAGACAATTAAAGAACTGCTCTGTTGACTAACCAGATGCCAGGGACTCTGTGTATTGCCCCTTTTCATCCTTTAGCTTTCTGATTTCCACCCACACCCCTAGGATTCTGCCCACTGACACCCAGAACATCCCCTAGAAGTGACTGGATGTGTCATTCAAAAGCTACTACATTAGGTCCAAACATCTGGAGATGCCAGACTGCAAGGTCTTATAAGCTCAGCTAATAAATGGCACTGCAAGTGCCCCACATTTGCTGTCTCTCAATGATTTCCGGAGAAAATGTACTTTGTACACAAGCAAAAATATGGTTTTGTTTTTCTAACTACTGGCTTTTCTGTCACAGGCTGGACCCTGACATTCACATCTGAGTCCATTCCTTCTTACACATCAACAGCTGTACCAGCTGTCCTGCTGTTGGTACAAGGCTCTGTTCAGCCTTGCAAAAACCAGTTTTCTTCCAGCTGTGTCCTCAGTGATTCCAAGGCTCCCCATGTTCTAAACAGTAATGCCTATTTCAAGCATTCAGCAATCACTAGGTGGTCTTAAAAATCAACATCATGAGCTTAGCTTAAAACTAATCTGTGTGCTCTTTTACATTTAAAATGCGTGTGGGTTGCCTTCTCAAACTGTTGTTTATTATTGTGAAAATTAGAATAGAATTTAAATATAACTACCTGTAAACACATGATTCGAAGAGGGGTCTTTCAGAGCAACACCAAATAGTGTAAGGGGCTTGTGCAGCAATGCACAGAAGTTATTGTAACAGGTTGCATTAATCTGTCATTCTGCCATTGACAGCCTGGGTGAAATAAAATCCTTGGCTCACTCTGGTTATAGGTCTGTGATCACTCTGCACTGACATAAGTGGTGGCTACTGCCAAAAGGGGGTGGACTTATTCCTGCTACTTTTCTTGTGCTGATCCTACTTTTCAGTGGCTGCCTGACAGGCTGGATCAGAGAACTAACTAACTGGTACTCTGACAGATTAATTATAATCTGGATCAGTTCCTAACCCAACAAATTATGTGGATGCATTAATTTTACTGGTATGAACATTCCAGAAAAAAATGGAATGTGAAACTGAGGAAAAGAAGTTAAATAAGGTAACATTTTTTCAGCCATTCTTTGGGATGTAAACACACCTTCTCCAATCAATCTTGCTGCAATTTCCACACCAACTTGAAAATTCAACTTGCCCATAGCAATCAATCAGTTTAATTTCCTATGCAGTTCCACCAAAGGCATCCCTCCACTAGTCAGACTCCCATTGCTTCACTGGCATATGGATCATGACAAATGGGTGCTGGGGGAGCGTCTTTCCACATTGTCTACCTGTTTTATGGGTCATGAGAGCACTTATGCTATACCTACATAGCAGATGAAGATCAGCGAATACTCCACAAGACTTCTCACCACCAGCTTTTCTTTATAGCAAATATAGATTCCACCATCCAAATATAGACTGATGAATACATGCTAATAATGTGGTCATTTTTCTTCAGGTTAAATTGTTTTAAGATGCAATATTCTATAAATCTTCTTTCATTAAAGTATAAAACCACACATTTTAAGTGAAAAAGAACTCTAGGAAGTTTGTCAAGAATTTTGACATTATCTATGTAGGGCTCACTCCTGTATTAATTACTTGTTTAGAGTTGTAATTGTACATTCAATACTTTTACAATAGTGCATTTACTGTACTTTCCTGCAGGAGTTTCTAAATAATCGTTATGTCCAAGGCTGGAAGAGCTCATAGTTGTTATAAGGCTCCAATTTTTTTCATATAGACTGGTATTACAGAAGATTACTGCAATATAGAAGACACATCGTCACATTTCATATACAGAGGTGTAAAAGACTGCTTGATCCTTCCTGATTTAAGTTTCATACCAAAGTAACTCTTCTTGAACAGCAAAGTTGTTATTTTCTACCACTGAACACATGAACTGTCTGTCCATTTTGACAAAGAACTTGGCTCTTCCTATTTCTGAGTCTTCCAGAAGTACTTTTGGGCATTTGCTTAATTATATAATCTAGAAAATATCTGACTTATACTTCCTTATATCCTTAATTAAATGTTCAGAGATTTCCCTCAGTTACAAACCCTCTGATGTACACAGATTTATTAACAACCAATGGGTGAATTCTGTGCTTAGGACTGAAAAATCATACAAAGTTAAATTCCTACTGCAGAATCCAACAACAGCAAAAGCCACTTCTAGAAAAAGTCAGAAATTATTTTTAACATTATTAAAACTCTCTGCTGTGCTCCCTTAACCATCTTCACAGAATTGGCAAAAACTGGTTTCCTAATTTTCCAAAGAAATTCAGCCTGAAAAGAAGAGCAAGCATGGAAAATTCCAGCTTCCATGATTATGGTGACACTGTAAGCAACTAAATTCAAGCATTCAGAATATACTAGCCTACCTTAGTTACAGCTATCATTAACACTATTACTTGAGAAGATTAGGAGGGGTGACAGAAAGTCTTACCTAAAATGCTATGTAAGCATGCAGGCATATCTGAATAATGCAGGATTTGTAAATAAGGAATTTTATCGTTATGGACACACATGCTATCCTGGTGTAAGGGTTATGCAATACACTGGGCTTGCTGGCCAGGGAGCAAGGCTGTATTCTTAATTTGCCATTCGACTTTTATTGTTATTTGATTCAAGCACATTCTTCACAATTTTCCAAAGAGATTTTCAAAAATTCAAGGCGATTTAAAAACATGTAGATACTATGCAGGCATGGGTGGTATTTGTTTATAAAAAATACAAAAGGGGTGGGATAAATCCAGAATCTATTAAAATTTATATGAAAGAAAACCCTGTTATGTTTGAAGGATTTAGTTCAGCCACTTCTAGTAAATTAACAGGGTATAATATTAGGTTATTCTGACACATCCTTGGAGCTACAACTATACAAGTATTAATCCATTCCAATCCCTGATGCATAAAAAAAACTTCAAGTGTCATTCTCCAATACCACACAAAGTGACATTTAACAGTTCCTTTAAGTATAAGAATTCCATGGGGACACAAAGCTAAAGAAACACAACTATTAAACCAAACCAGTGGCTTTCTTAACACTTAAATCCATTTATACTTACTATGGTGCATGTGGATTCAAGACAACCATCAATTAATCAAAGTGTTAAGGGGCAATTTTTTGATGTTTAAATGCTTTTTGCATTATAATATTGTGACTGAGAGTTTAGAATTGTTCCAGATGTTGAAAACATCATTTTATTAAAATGAAAAGAAGTTCAGAACTCTATTGTATCCCATCGGCCTCTGTTCAGGCCAGCTCTTCTAGCACTAACTCTAAATCACTGATGTTTGGAGACATGCCAGGAAAACAAACCAGTCCCCTGCTAACATCTCCTTGTCTATACAAAGTTAGATATTTACAATTAGAGAGTCTCCAGGAATGATGTCAAGGCACCATTTATAAATTGGAAAAAGCAAAATAACTTTCAAATGAGCATTCAGGGTCCAGATGAAGAGAATATATAAAAACAAATGTAAATATCAATGTAAATATTAAAAATATATACATGTACATAAATACATATATATATATATAAAAAAGGCAGAAGTAGCTGAATCTAGTGGGCTACAGGGCCCAGGTGGATTCTTCCTGTCCCAGCCCCAGGAACACAAGCCTGCTGCAGTCCCATGTCCCCAGGTGCAGGAAGGAGGGCGGCTGAGCCTGTGCTCCTGATGGGCGCATACCTGTGTGCACACACACATGCACACGCACACGGCCGTGCAGCCCAGCACAGACAGAGTACACTGCCTTTGCCAGCACCCACAGAGACCCCAACAGCACTCCTGTAAACATGAGCAGTGCAGATGGCTCCAGCCTCCAGCCTGCTCCCCCTCTCCAGCTGCTCAGGCCAGAGGTCCACTGGTGGGTCCTACACACAGAGGGCGTGGGTCACACCAGCAGCTGGCCCAGGGCTCTTCAGGATCCAGAAGCTGTTCCTGGGCCCTAGGCTACCCCTGCTGCTGCCCCACACACCTCTGGACCCCTCAGTGGGTGGTCCCACTCCACAGCTGGTGGTCAGTCTCCCACCCTGCCCGTTGGCTATTCTGGCTTGCACTTCATTAGCAGCTAAGCATGCACAAATGCAATATAGGACTGTAGTAGCTGGCCTGAGACTCACAGCCTCTCCCACTGCTGACCCCCAAATCTATGGCCCCCTCAGACTCATGGTCCCCTTCTCTCTCCAGTTGGTGGTATTCAGACCTCTCATCCAACCCACTACTCAGTCCAACTTGACATTTATTAGTGGTTGTATGATGTGTACAGAATATTTCTCAGACCAGAAAGCACATCCACACAGAATATAGTTAGACATAGGATTTAAATGAAAAGATAGGATAGATGCTTGTTCCTCCTGGACCTAATCTGATCCCTCCCTTTTCCTTTGGTCCTTCCCCTAAATATCCCTTAGTAAGTTCTGCACCTTCCCACATTCCCACTGAAAGGTCTAATAGCAAGTTTTACCCAATCCCACAATTCTCTGCCCCCTACACCACAAAATAAGCCATGTGCCCCTGGAGGCAGTAACCCTCACTAGTTTGCACAGTGTTTTCCTTGGCTCCCCTTGGCAGGTTTCTTCCCAGAGGCCATGGTCTGATCTTTTTTCAATAACCCTGGGAGTGGCCAGGTCAGGGCACCCTGTTTGATTTGAATAGGTTAAGGGATTCCTCCACCCATCATTGTTTCTCTTATCTTCAACAGGTCGTTGCTTAATGTCATTAGCTTTCAGTAACATAACATATACATCTTCCACGTTTAGTTTATTTGGTGCATTCTCCCTCAGAGTGCTTTTCTCTCTCCTTCCCACCTACACTGTACTTATCTATGTACTCTGTAGCAAAAAAAAAAAAAAAA
>VZTL01041569.1:14567-26653 GCA_013400535.1 Scopus umbretta
AAAAAAAAAAAAAGGATGAACTACCTACATCTTGTATTAATAATGATCCAGGTGTGGCAGCGTGGTATCCAGCACCATGGTATCTCCTTTTGATAGTTTTCACACATTCCAGCAGCCTTTGGCCTGTTTCTACTAAATGCACTGAAACACCTCCATATTCCTCAGGTTTGCAAAATGTTCATTCTAGACTTTTCCCCTTCTTCCACTTCACTTTCACCCTTTATCCAAATCAACTCACCACATGTTTTTAAGCATCTGTCCTGTATGCAGTTCTCCCTTCAGACAAACATCTGCATATAGAGAATTACATCCTCTGACCCACCTAACTCTTTCTGAAATATGGTGCTGTGAAAACCAAACTCCTTCCCAAATGGTCTCCCTCTGTTTCCTGGTAATTAATGCCAATCTCCTCCCCTAGTCCTGGTCAGTTCACGGTTTGGGTGACATTTTTATGTTTTCTCCCTTTTTTTGTTTCCCCAGCATGTCTTTCCACTTTGTGCTTGTCCATGTCCATGTATTCCTCCTCTCTGCTTGAGCTCATTTTGGCTCGTATTATCTCTTCCTTTTTGCTGCAGCAACCTCTTCTCCAGCAACCTCCCATGGATTTTGTTTCATGACTTCTACAACTGCCCCGTTGCCTGAAAAATCATTCATGTTTTCCAAAATCATTCCATAACCGTGGCTTCCTTTGTCTTGTGCACAAAGCTGCATTTCTTTTAGCAACTGCATAAGAAGCCAGTCACTGTCAACAAGTCTGATGTGATTCATAGGACACTTACTAAGTCACACCCTTTTGTGTGCTACTCCAGCCTTCCCCAGCTCCTATTTAAATTCTTCATTGGCTTCTTCTCATCCTAAAGTCAAGATTTTCCTCATCTCTGAGGTGGGAGGTAAACTTGCAACCCTACTGAATGCAAAAGCAAAAGTATCATCAACCGCTATTGGGTCAAGACATCACTCCAGTCTTTGCTGCTGAATAGTTTTGGCTTAATTTTTGTTTCATCTTTAGTTATTCTTTCCCAGCCTTTCTGGTGCATCAAGATAACTTCAGTATCCATTTTTCTCTTTCTTCCATTTCTGTCTCTCTGCCTGTTATTGGGGTTGCCCTGTCTCTTTGACATATCCTAATTTTACTGATAAGCCTAATTGACCCTGTATACCCATACCTTTTAAATAATACTTCTGCCCTGTTCTTCATTAAACTAGCCATTTCTACAAAGACTTTAAAACCTGCCTAAACATATCCTTCAAACTAAAAGCAAAAGTTGGTTTCCAAATACGGTAATCTCTCTTCCATCACTTCACATTTTTTCAGCATCTCCTCTCTTTGTGCTTGGCCCTGTGGGCACGGTGCTGAACATATCTACATCTCATACTACATTCTATCTCTCCACTTACAGTGAGGCAGAATTCAGGCAGGAACCTGGTGTCTTATGGTAGAGCAAAAGATTAGAAAAAAGTGGACGGCAGTTAATTTTTAAGTTTTCTTTTGAAAATTCAATCCTTTTTCTTGTGACTAGCTGTGTCAATGGAGAAGTCAGCAGGTAATGAGAATAATATTAATTCAGCATTTTGCAAAATATACTGGGACTTGAAGCATGCGTGGGATGGAATATGCCCCATGTTAGCTGATGCATTCTGACACCTCTTAGCAAACATTCATGGCCTACTATGTGGTTTGTCTTCTGCTGATCTTTGGCAAAAACCACATGTAGAGACTAAGATTCATAACTGGACTTGGCAGCTTTCTGTAGCAGAGTGGATTAAGCCAGTGCAGTGAAGGAGGAGGTGGGCAAGCTGAAATTATTTCCATATGGGGGAAGAATTTCAATTTCCTAAGGGGATATTAAGCCTAGCGGCTGAGCCGTCAAAACTTTCCAAAATTATAAATGCACCTTTGCACTAAAGCATGAGAGTTATAGCTGGAGCCCCCTCAGAAGCCTGAAAATGGTGCAGGCATCACATCTGTCTAGCTGTGCAATAGCTGAGGTGATAAATCTAAAAAAGAAGAATTAAATATTAAGAAAAATGGTCTGATAAAGGGAGAGCGTAGCTAGCATTTTATACTTAGTCAATAGTCTCACAAACAATTAAATATGGCATACAGACTTCAGAGTCAGATTGTGGTGATCACACACCAGTGTGGCTTTACTTTATCCCTTCCAAAACCTGGAAAGATATTGGTTTTCCAGGCAAGAACCTAGTCTTACAAGTTTACTTGTGTAAGAAGGTACTTCCTCAACTGTGGTGGAGTATTAATATCGGGAGGATCTTCACATGGAAGAAAACACAGAATCATTACATCATATTCAGCACAAACCAAGCCCTGAAATGCTGAAAATCTGCCAGACAAGCAATTTTAGAAATGTGGAATAATAGCATACAGTACTATTTTTGATAACAGCCACTTACCCAGATGTATTTGTAGCTTCTGGGATCACTGTAACTCTCACTGCAAATTTAAACACCTTTTCATGTATACTGAACGTTTCAGCTTGTACACAATGAATGCTTCTTCATCTTGATGCTGTCATTTAAAATGCTGATAGCTTTATCTTTGCTTCATTAGACTGAATATGTCTGTATATTCAGCCTTTAGATGTGATAGCTTTATCACCTGCATTGGCTGACTTTAAAAACTATTATTTCAATAGAAAATAGGAAAGAAAAATCCTCATTTTTGGACAGGTAAAAAGGTGCCTGAAAAGTTCTGAAGGGGAAAATCAGGTTTGTGTGAAAAGTGTGCGTGCTTCATTTAAAGGTTTCTTTTGCTTCACTTTTTCTATTTTTACTTTGTGTTGCTTTGCTTTGCCCTCTGATTTCTGGGGCAAAGGGAGAAAGAAAGATAATGAGGCTGTCTATCTCTTTTTATTGATAAAATATTCATGCAGAATAGGAGAACAATTTGTAATTGTTGCTTCCTGGGTAAAATTCATTTCAGGTTGTTGAAGGAAGACAGAGATTGCAGGGCAAAATTTCAAGATGAGACCTGGCAATTGTATAATTTAGCCTAGCAGTTATTTGTATAGAGTATCTTCTTGTCAGTGTAATCTAGATTGATTTGCTAGATTGATTTGGGTTACTTTCTCTTCAGTGAACTCTGCTGTATAGCTTGGCATATCCGGTGCTAATAATAGGTATATCTCTTAACATTCCTTTGGATATTAATTTCCTTTTATCTTTAGGAAATTATCATTTCTGCTGCCTCCATCAATCAACCAAGAGTGTTCAGCCTATATCTGCTAGAGCTATATACCATAAGAAAATGGTATGAATATAATGGGAAAGCTGAAAAACATTCCCACAATTACTCCAGTCCCTCATAGTATATAGTGTATAGTATATATATATTTGTGTTCTGACAATAAAGCTGGAATAGTGAGGTATATCAGTGGCTGCTTATTCTGATCATGTGGGAAGAGATTTAAATTAATTTGAACAAGTGAAAACGCATGGTGCAAGCTAGCTCTTGCTGTGGGCAAATGTATTATTTGCACTTATTATCGAAGCAAAGATAAGTTCACATTACCCAAGGACTGGCAGAGAGAGAAGCATACATTTCTAGCCAAACCAAAGACATCCTTTCATGTTTCTTCCCACATGGGTATATCAAAATGATTCAGGAAAAGAACTGCATTCCATGAGCTGGAGTATAAATTCTGACCTACAGGCTTGCCTTGACTTACAGTAAATTGTCCCACAGATGTAACAGAGATGTTTAGATGGAGTAAAGAGAGACTTTGTTTGACTTAAACAGCAGTTATTTATGATTTGTGCAATAGCAGAGTTTCATAGTCATTACCTGACAATGGGGGACAGGGTGTGCTTGAGTACAAGCAGTTTGCCTGGAGAGTGCCGCTGTCTCCCTTTCCTCTCACCCTTATTCTGTTCTTTTCTCTGTTTTTCCTCCATTTTTCCTCTGTGCTTTTTTCTTCCCTGGAGCATTTGTGAACCACTGTACTCACAGATTTTCCTTCTATGCTCTTCTCTGTATCCAGTGCTGAAAATGGTTTTACAGAAAAAAACCTGTGACATATAGCAACATTGTATGGCTAGGTAGCTGTTACGGGACTGAGTTTATCAAATCAGTATTTCAGGCTGATGAAGACTTGCATTTTTAAAGATTTAGTTTCTGTATATGTTGCAGCTATGGGGTCTAGGAAAGCATTTTTTAAATTAAAAAAAGTACATGAAAATGCAGAGTCTGCAAAGTCTTTGCAGGCGAGATAGTCCAAAACATTTTAAGTTGGGCAGTACACAGGCTGCAGCTTGAATGCTTGATATCTGTGGGTTAGAACAGAAGGCAGTCTGGGAAGGTAGTCTTCAAACCACAGAAATTGCATCTTTCTGGATATCATGCTGAGATCTAAATATATTCCCTTAGTCACCAAAATTTTCAAGTCTCATAAATAGTCCAGTACTACTAAAGGGCTGATTCCTAACATTTAGCAAATTCTAGCATATCTTTCTCAAGGAACTGATGTTATTACATTCAGTTAGTAATCTCAAGAGGATTCTTCATTGCTTCTCAGTAACAAGGTTTATAGAAAATAAAGAAGTACACTTACTAACAAGTAATGACAAAGACAGAGAATGACAAAAAAAAAAAAAGAAGAAAAGTTCCAAGTAAGCTGAAACTACTTAAAAATGAAAAAGGACTGTTTCTCAGAAATGCCTGGGTTACCTCAAGTGAAGTTAAGCCGTACCAGGATAAACTTTGTAAAATGCTGTGTATTTCCCATGGGCAGGATGGCATGAAGGGTACAGAAGCCTTGTGTTTTTGACAGCAAAGTTTCAAATATCAGATAAATATTAACAGTGCAAGTCTCCATTCAAAGCTGTTGGGGTCACATGAAGAGACTTTGATGAAACTGGCCTCCTCAGGTGCAAGCACATAGTTCACATATAAAACAAGGAAATATTAGGAACAGGAGAGAACACAGCATCTGCTTGGAAAAA
Organism: Scopus umbretta; assembly: GCA_013400535.1. Classification (NCBI taxonomy): domain Eukaryota; kingdom Metazoa; phylum Chordata; class Aves; order Pelecaniformes; family Scopidae; genus Scopus; species Scopus umbretta. The sequence goes on from VZTL01041569.1 coordinate 19,527, forward strand.
AAAGCAGGAATACATTCATTAGTTTATCTCTCCATCTACATTTTGGTTAAATTTATTTCCTTGTCCTTATCAAGTTCACTAAAAGACATATACATAAAAATTACAAATTCATAAAAACCTCTCACAGGTGACTAAGTACACAACTTTAAATAGGCTTTTATTTGCTCTCTGACACGTTTTTTATGGCACGAGATGACATTTTATGATACTTTATCAGTTTTATGGTCACTGCCAGATTTTTTAATCTGTTATACATTTAAAGGTCAATAAACTGTCTCTGTTTAGGTCTTAGAAGATTATAGAACAGGACAATTTGCAGTGGCTTTATCCACTCCAAAGCTCATATGTCAGAAGCAATGCCTATAAATCCCACAGATAACTACTGGAATAGCTGTGAGTATTCTGTGCAAGAAGTGACACTGGCATTTCAGCAGCTCAGAGTATCTGTGTGACAGAACATCAATATTTGTTTACAAATACAAGCTTAACAATTGTAAAAATAGCTGAGGCTTCCCTTTCAAGCCAGAGAGCTGCTTCTGAATAAACAATGTTGATTTCCATGCCAAAAAGGCACTTGAAGGTCAGTACAAAGAGGAGACAATTTTTTGTCAAAAATTCATAGCAAAGTCCAGAGCTGTGGCCCACTACAGGACTAATGTTGAGCATTATGGACAACCACTGAGTATACACTGTGAGCCATGTAAGACCTAAATATGCAAATACGGTCACTGTTGCCTTTTCAATGAGGTAGATGAACCAAACGTGTGACATAGTGACAGATCTGGACTGCTTAAAGTTAGAGCTGTGAGAAGACAATCCAGAAAACCATGCAGTTGCTGCCTCAGTTTTTTCCATTCTTCATTTAAAAAGGAAGATTTCAGGCAGATGTCTGGAAGCTCTATGTACCTTTCGCCTTTTATTCTTTGAAATAGATGAAGATAAAGAAGTGTCAAGAGTTTTCTGCCACATGTGACCTTCCTAGGCATCCTCTGAGCAGACAGCAGAACAACAGAGGGAAAACCAGGCTTACTGTTATTACCTGATAGAAAAAGTTTCCCAGAATGCTATTATGATAGCCTAAAAAAATTAAATGCTATATCATTTCAATAAACTATGTCAAATATTAACTTAACTGTGAAATATTAAATGGATTAAATTACTTCCTGAAGTTGCACAGACCGGTCATTAAAAGGAACTTTGAGGAATGACTTAATTACATTTATTGCCACACTAAAGATTATTATTTTAGAAAGAAACATCTTTTGGACATCATTGATTTCACTGTGCTAAGACTCCAAATAGAGTTTCATTTAACACATGTAATATGCATAAAATTAGTTAGGAAACTCTTTCTGAGTACTGATTCTTTATGTCCCCACATACTCCTTCTGCAGTCTTTGTAAAGAACTAACCCAGTTCCCACCCTGTCAGTAATGTGCACCACTTGTACCTATAGTGCAAGAAAAGACAGAAGAGAAAAGCTTGGCTCTGAATACTGTTTTAAGGTATGAAAAAGGCTAATGCAACTCTAGAGTGAATTAGGATTTAGTTAACATTAATCTGCAAGCAATTAGTAAAACTGCATGGCTGTGGCCAGCCATGCTCAAGATAGTGGAGGTCAGACATGATTCAGAAAAAGCTCCTGGGATGCTCTGAAAGATGGAGAGACCATCTATGAAAAGGCTCAAGATGAGTTTTGCTTAGCCTTACAAAACAAGGACAGAAAATGTCATCTTGTCTATATTTATGCTGATGTTGAGAAGAGTATAAACATCAGGAAGACAGGAGAGTCGTTCATGCTAACAGTCAGAAGTTAATTGAGCTGAAAGTTTTATTCTTTCAAGATTTAAAAAATGTGGTTTTTTTAACTGAAAATTAATTCAAGTTCATCAGGAATAACTTATCTACATCCTCTTTCATTATATGAGGCACCAGGACCACAAAATAATCTCTAGGATACAGTCAGAAAATCTAGATAGTTTTAAATCTGTCTTAGGCAATTTAGGAACTGAATTCTGTCTGATAACAGTTTCAGCTGGATGTCATGCCATTAGGGGAGCAACTCAGTTGCCCTACCATAGACAGTAAATGCCACTGTAGACATGCTAGGCTATCTGACACATCCCCATGAGACTACCATTCAAGATGTATGACCTGCAGGAAACCTTCTGGGATGGCAGGTAGAGACCAGGAAGGGTGCTTAAAATGACCAAGATGGTGTAGGACACCTCTGTCTGAGAACCTAAACTGATCCCTGTAGGTTCCCTCCAGTGTTATGTTCCTGTTGAATGAATGTGTTCCTGATGTCCTGGACTAGCTCTGGGTCTGCCTTCCCTTAGAGTGCTAGAAAAATATAAAGATAAATCAACCCTAGATGTTTCCTCCAAACATATTCCCATATGTCAACCTTTACCAGGCTGCTTCACAACTGGCTAAATCAGCAGGTTAAATATTCCTCTGGTCTCGGAATGGGTCGGAAAAGCAATTTTATATTTATGTTAACATAATTCTTACTGGATTACAACAGCCTGGATTTAGATCAATATGATACCTAGAGTCTTTTTCAAGATGATTTTAGTCAATTATTCTATTGCTTTGTGGTATTTAACCATTTACAAAACATTTGGCTCATGCAAGCACTTGTTTAGGGCAGGACATTGTTTTTGTGGAAAAAAAAACCACACAACTGAGAAAAAGTGGTCAAAAACACACACAGCTACTGCAGGATGAGGATTCTGTCTCTTGTTCAACAGTCCCTCCATGGTTTCATGATCTCAGAGAATTCAAGTTCATTGTTGCTAATGATAAATCTACCCTTATTTCTGCTTAAATATTTTCCCAAGTAAGGAAAAAGTAAGTAAGCATGTTGGGGGTTAACAGAGACTGCACTGCTTTCCCAAATCTGCCTTTGGAAGAATGCCACATTATAAATAACACCTGGACTTCATACTTTATGAGTGCAAAATTGCAAATCTTCATAACAACAGAAAAAAGGTCTCTATTTTCTGTACATAATTGTCAAGATTACGACCAGGCCTGACAAAAGAAGAAGTTACACCTATTGCCAGCCTGTTCTGAGCACACAGGACAGTGTAGGAAACAGAAAGTGGGAACTTTCAGAAAATACACACTAGAAAGAATAGAAAAGGTTACTAGTAAAGAGGGATTTGTAGGGTCATTTTCATGTCAAATTTTTGTACAGCTTTCTGTTCAAATAAACCAAGCATTTGTAACCAAGAGTCCCCTTATGTTCAGGGATTAAAATGTGCAATACAAAAGCTTTCTGACAGGCTATACTGGCTAAAAATCCCACACTTTAAAGTGGTTTTAAAACATAACTGCTTTCTGCTGCTTATCAAAAATTAAAGAAGGTATAGTCAATTTAGACTAAGGAAACACTGAAAAGCTTATTTTGTAGGCATAAAGCCAATTAAATCCTTTTCTATGGCTTCAACCACACTGCATATTAAGCCTCTTTGAATATGATAATGTCTTCGACTATAGCTTCCTTTCATGTTTGCCTTTCCTCTGTGTCCTCCACTGACCCTTTTCAAGGAATCTCAGTCATTTTTTTCCAGCTGGGATTGTCTAGAATCACACAGAGGTATGGTAGAAAACCAGTCATGCTACCTTCCTACCTTCCCAAAATTTCAACATGGAAATTTGATGATGGTCCAACCAACTCACAGATGTGACGCTTTTAGAAATGTGTTCCAAAGACACTGCTTCTACAGATTATGGAGAGCACACACAACAGGGGCATATGCTGGAGATGCATTTTAGAGTGCAAAGGGCAGGGGATCAAGTGGAGGTAGCCATCTGCAATGCTTGGAAGCAACAGAGCAGCCCTTTCCCTGAAATCTGTAGGTCTTCAGCTGTAAAGATTATTCATAAATTCATTGGAATGTCCCCCAAATGGTGGAGGAATGTGAAATTCCAATAAAGGATTTTCATGGACTACTCCTACTTGCACCACCTCCTTTTATAATTTTGTCTATGGGACAATGTCCCGGGCAAAGCCCTGAAGTGGAGGAAAACAATGAAAGGAGGAAGTTGTGTTTATTGTGGAAAGACGAAGGGATGTAGCAGGGACTAACAGAGTTGTGAGATGTAGAAGTAAGAACTCAAAGTACTGTGGGAGGATTTAACAAGATGTCAGCAGAAGGGAGAGAGGGAAGAAGGGACATAGGCTTTATCAGTTCTGCTCATATAACTTATTTTCTGCCTATCCAAAAACCTTTTAGAAGTACTAACCAAAAGTCATGAAGAAGGATTGCTGTGCTGTGTACCTGTAGTGAATCCCCCAAGAACAATGACAGCTTTGTGGAACTGTGTATCTTCCTTTTTACAGGAAATAGAGAATCTGGTTTTGAAATACCATGAAGTAGAAAGGAGAAAAAGATGCTCTCCTGCAGTAATAAATGGCTGTGGTTCTGTAACTTCTGCCTGTGCTGTTCCTCATGGTCCCTGCCACCAACAATGAGGCCTGAAGCACTGTAACAGTGCAGTTTCTTTCAAGTGGCATGATTATTTTCTCCTCATAAGTCACAGTTACGATCTTTCAGACAGTGACTGGTGCAGTATGTTGTTTTCCTAGAAAGGTCATTTCATCTTTTGAAAAAAACCCAAGAAACATGAAAGTGTCCTAAGAAGTCTCCTTAATCCTGCCAGTGAGGAGTAAAGATTTGAGGAGCCATAAACAGGTCCTGTGGGAGAACAACTGGTTGTACAGCTAGTGTTGGCAGGAGTAATTCCTTTTTGATGACCATGGGACTCTCTTTGAAGGCTGAAGACTGCTAGGAAGAGACAGGATCCACCTGACCAAGTGAGGCAAAAACATTTTTGCCAACAAGCTGTCCAAACTGATGAGGAGAGTTTTAAACTAGGAATGACAGAGAATGAAGATGAAGGCCCACAATCAAGCGATGAAATGGTGGAAGGGGATGGCAAGCAAAGGGTGCCAGCTGATGTGGTCAGGAGACACTTCATAATCAACAAAGTAGGTTCAAAGGGGGCTCACCCAAGTGTCAACACACAAATAAGGAAGTGCTGATAGAGTTGGGGAAGGTCTCATACTTTTTCTGTTAATTCAGCACTGTTGGGTGCTTCTCTGAAGTCCCTGTACACTAACATATGCAGCAAGGGGAACAAACAGGAAGAATTTGAGATCTGTGTACAGTCACAGGGTGGCAATCTCACATGACTGGAGCTCTGCTAGGGTTCGATATAGGTGCTTTAGGAAGGGCAGGCTGGGAAGGGGGGGCAGGGTCAGCGTTGCTCTTTACATGAGAGCAGGAGAAATGCAAGGAGTTCTGCCTAGGGCCAGATGATAAGTTGACAGCTTGTGGGTCAGGATTAGTGGACAGCTAGCTGAGGGTTGTGAGGGGTGAGTTCATGGTGGGTATCTGCTATAACCTGATCAGGAAGAAGAAGTAGAAGAGGCCTTCTTCAGACAAGTGGAAGAAGACTCACATTCACAGATCTAGCAAGGGGACCTGTTGCACAATGCAGTAGGCACAAGTAAGCCAGGAGGATTCTGGAGTGTATTGATGACAACTTCCAGACACAAGGGATTGAGGAGATGATGAGGGGAGCTGTTCTGCTGGACCTCATACTAACAAACAAGGAAGAACTTTTCAGGAATGCCAAGGTTGGGGCAGCCTTGGCTGCAGTAACCATGAGATGGCAGACTTCAGGATCCTGAGAGGAGAATACAAGGGAAAAAGCAGGATCACAACCCTGGAGTTCAGGAGAATAGATTTTAGGCTGCTCAGGGATATGCTTAGAAGAATCCCATGAGATTCAGCCCTGAAGAGAAGAGAGGTGCAGGAGAGTGGTTGATAATTTCAAGGATCATGCCCTCTATGTTCAAGAGTGGTCCATTCCCATGAGCAGAAAATCAAGCAAAGGTGGCAGGAGGCCTGCACGGCAGTATGTTATTGATGTATATCGATACCTGATGGGCAAGTAAAGAAGTTGGAGCCAGGCGCTTCTCAGTGGTATCCACTGACAGGACAAGAGGCTATGAGCACAAACAGAAACACAGGAAATTCCATTTAAACATAAGAAACACCTTTTTTCTACAGTGAGGGTGGTCAAACACTGGCATGGGTTGCTCAGAGAGGTTGTAGAGTCTCCATTCTAAGAGACGTTCAAAACCCAGCTGGACACAGCCTGAGGCAGCCTGCTGTGGGCAGCCCTGCTCTAAGCAGGGATGTTGGACTGGATGATCACCAAGGGGCCTTCCCTCCTCAGCCGTCCTGTGATTTTGTGCACCTCCCCTGAGGCTGGCCAGTCCTTCACTGTCATAAAAGCCAGGAAGCAAAACAAAACTGTTCTCCTCCCAGGCTGTGAAATGTTATTTACAATGTTTTTTAATGACATCAGTGTAGTGAAGTACTCTTCTTTTAACATTTGTCACTATAGATGTTATTCTTAGACAATACTTACACGTAACCTTTTTTTAAAGTTTAACCATAATATTTGACAGGAACTATTTCCTGCAGTAATGGATTCCACAGGTGAAGTCCACACAATGCAGAGGACAGACACTTCCTTCACTTCTTTCTAAATATAGCAATCAATAATGTAACTGACTCCACCTAATCTCATGTTGTTTCAGTTTCATGATACCCGCAAAATATGTAGATGCTGATGCCAACAAGCCCTTTTAAACCTAGTTCATCTCTTTGCTTTTTGTTTTTTAAATTGAAAAGAAACGCTTAGACATATGAGAGGAAACAAATCAGAGTGCAATTATAAAATTCCAGGAAGTACATTTGGCAAATGTTGCATATCTTTTGACAAAACAGACCACATAGGAATGTAAACAACTGAGACAGAGAAGAATTATTTGCTAATAAAACAAGTCTATGAACAAAGTCACTAGATGATTCTTGCATTTGATAGGTAGAAAAAAGATCAGAATTAAATGGATCCTACTTGGCTGAAGAGTTTCAGGTTTGAAGCTCCTGAGCCCACATGTGGGAGCTGCACCTGAGTTTTCAATTTGAAGCTTTCCAATAAGGAACAGAAGAGGAGTTCCTAACTTTTTTTTAATTACTGCATAATTACTTGTGCTTTGTACACATTTGGGCCACATATCTGGTTAGACTGGAGGAAAAAAA